>JACEVL010003968.1:0-23001 GCA_020284085.1 Aporrectodea caliginosa
ATGCATGCTAGACTGGTCCAAACTTACATGGGGATATATATATATTTTTTCAAAATATGCTGCTCCACAAGGCTGCCCCTGTTACACTTGACTAGAAGACTCTGTGTTGAAAAAATTGAAGAGATCTGAGCATGTTTAGAGGTCGCTAGGTTTTGACACTTTTTGTAGAAATTGCAAAAATTGCGCATCTGACGCGTTAATAGCTTCATTATGAATTAAAATAAGCACCCATGAACACCAAGCACCATCTTTCTAAATCATGATCAATATGCCAACTGTATTTAAGTAACTAAAAGAATAATAAGCTTATTTACAAATAAAACACTTATTTCAAGTTCTTTCTGATAGATAAACGGTTGTTGGCTTATAACTAATTTTTAAATTTTGCATGACACCTTTTCATCACAATTCGTTTCATATCCTACAATTGTATTGTTCAATATTGCTCTGTATGCTGCTAATTTAGCGTGATTCGAGTACTTTTTTCGTCTGTGAAGCCAGCCTTGAATATGAAATAAGCTTACAGCACATGTTTTTTCACTTTCTGCAAGAAAAGCTCGTACGTTACAAAACGGCAGCTATGATGAAACTGGCATCAACAAGGAGTTCCTCACAATGTTGTCTGTTAAAGATGCCTGACAAACACTTTCTTGGGTCTGAACTCCCAAAAATTGGGCAATCCTGAGGAATTTCATATTTCATTACCAGAATAGACTATAGCATTTGGTGAGGCCACTAAAAGCAACAATAGTCGCTGCGTTGGTAATTCGGGAGGAGGCTAGAATCCCCGCACAGTGTGTGGATTCCGGTGTTCGCAAACTGTGGAAGTTGTATGAACACAAATTTGTGCTGATTCAAGGAGTTACAGTTCGAGAGTTCGATTTAATTAACTCTTTCAGTCATCATCTCCGCTATTTCTTCGAAGCGTGTCACTGAAGACATCGAGGCTGCTCTGGTAATACAATCTTATTCATCCACCTAATCCGCTATCCATGTAGCGTCTGGACAGGAAATCCTTCGACCACCAGAAACAATACTTGCTGCAACTTGTCTCCAGTCATCGGACAAAATTTTCTGTTCCAACAAAGGCAAAATGAAATAATAGTAGGTTGCGGGTTTTCCAGCACTTCAATGACGGGATTTATGCAGACTGGATTACTTCTTTAATTATCCAAAATTATATTTTATTACAAACGTAATGCAGCCTGACTAAGCAGTAACACTGCAGTATATATTTCTAAATTGAGCTGTTTATTTTTCAAAATAATAACTGACTTGAAAATAATTTATAACCGATTTGAAAAAATCAAAATTATACATGTTTTTTTGACAAGTTCATACTATAATATGATTATGGCAAAAAGTCGAAAAACATAGCGACCTCTAAACATAATCAAATCTTTCAAAAATTTTGCATACAGACTCATGTTTTCATGTGTAACAAAGGGCAGCCTTGTGGAGCAATGTATTTCCAACTTTTAATTTGGTGCATGTATTAAAAACTTACATTATTATTATTATTATTATTATTATTTTTTTTATTGTTATTATTTTTATTATTATTATTATTATAACAACTATATTTATTCTCTCCATCAATCAACATAAATACTGAAGGCTACAATAGACAAGGATGCAGTAGCTGTCTAAAATGAGCGTCATAAGTGCCGTTAGTGTCACATCTCCCTAAGGTCTGGCTCCGCTAAAGTGCCGCGGAAAGCCACCGAGTTGAACCGCTGGATAGTTATAGAGAGACGCTGCAGCAAGAAGCAGGTCTCTCTCTTGTCTCCTGTGGACAGCGTCAGACTACGACCTAGATCTGATATAAAGTTTTGGCCAGTGGTGTTAATTGGACCTAAGGTCTCGAGAGCTAGAGGCACGAAAAAGTGCGTGTTTAAGAGTGCATTGTACTTGGTCATTTTCCTGTCCGTGGCGATCTCGGCTGCCGCGCCCGCCGTCGCTGCCGTGGCCTGGATGTATGATGGAGCAAGGGTATCTACCACCGTCGCGTCCCACACCAGATGACGACCCGCGCGCCATGGAATCATTGTCAGGCCGTCTGGTCTTCTGCCGTCCGTGCGTAGTAGACCTGGTGGTTCCTTTATTGA
The DNA here is from genome assembly GCA_020284085.1 of Aporrectodea caliginosa. Lineage (NCBI taxonomy): Eukaryota > Metazoa > Annelida > Clitellata > Crassiclitellata > Lumbricidae > Aporrectodea > Aporrectodea caliginosa. The sequence goes on from JACEVL010003968.1 coordinate 2,109, forward strand.
CGGAATCCCTGCCTTCGAAAGGGAGCGGTGTATAATGTCATTGATTGTGTTATGTCTGGCAATTCGGCCGAAGCCGAGAGAACAGGACAGGCCATGGCTGCCTCTGGCGTCGATTCGGGCTCCACAAGCACATATGTGTGGTTCACATATTGTGGCCCCAAGGCGCAAGCCGACCGCCACCCGAACGTCCTCGTTGTCCAGTCTCAACCCACATGCTGTTATTGGTAAGGCATGTAGCCAGTCGCTGGCGTGTGGTGACGAGACAGCTTTCAATCGCGCGGTGTTGTATGGGTCCATTGTGTCTTGAAACAATCTCTTGACAGTCTGTTCCAAAAGGGGTTTGTCCCATAGAGCCTGCTTGTTTGTTGGCATGTTTTCTGAATCGTTGAAATCCGTCTTGGATCGCCACTCGGACGTCATGGCTTCAAAGTGTGTGTCCTGTGTGAGATTGAGAGAGTTTAGAATGAGGGTCTGGAGAGGGAGAGTGCTCGCAGCTGATGCCAGAAAGGCCGGAAGTGCCAGCGAAGTCGCTCTCCGTATGCCCAGACCACCCATTTTGATGGGTAGTGACGCCTGTGTCCATTGGAGATCGTTTAAAGAAACGTTCAGAATCTTTTCCAATCCCTGTCGTAGTGTCACGTCGTAAGTTTCCAACTCGGGGTGTTTGTCACAGGGATGGCAACGGAGGATGTAAATCATTTTTGGCGCACCCAGTGAACTCCTCAGAATTAAAAGGGCATCCTGCCTGGCTATAAGAGTTAATTTGCTCAGGCTCTCCTCCAGTTCTCTGGTTCGGGCTTTCAGACATTGTTGCAGCGCTTTTTCCGATGAAAGTGGGGCGCCGAGCAGCTGGGCTTCTTCCACATCGATTGGTCTGAACTCTCTTAAAGAGTCATAGCCAATGTTTTTGCTGTCGATGGAAATCACCTCACATTTAGATCGATTTAGCGCCAGGCCCATAGTAGAGCATGCTCTCTCGATGAACTCGACATCGGCTGCCACCGTTTCCGCCTTTCCGCCGAGGGTGAGATCGTCAAGGTAGCCGAATGATAATGGTGAGCCCATCTGAAGTAGGATTGGCTGTAGCGGCAGGCAAAACAACAAAGGTCCCAGCGGATCTCCTTGCTGAGGACCAACCCGAGATTGAACCTTGTAGCCACCGAATTTGAGTGTTGACTCTTCAGCGTAGGCCTGGAAGCAGTAAGGAGCTAGGTCGGGTAGAATCTCGATAACAGATGCTAACATACAATCTCGGTAGAGGCTGTTGAAGGCGTTGGAGAGATCGAGTTTAACTACAATGTGGTCGTCGTCCATGTTAGATAGAAATCTCCGGGTTGCATGTACTGCTGCCTCGCATCCGCCTGGCACTCCCACACCCAGCTGTTTTGGTGATAGGTAAGCTGCTGCTTGGTCGCTCGCATATCTGTTGGCGCATTTAGATGTCAGTCTACGCCAGTAGTAACCTATGGCTATTGGACGTAGACCTCCCGTTTTCTTTCGAAGAGCAAAGAGGGTGCCGCCAAACAGGACTGGGCGAATTTCTGTCGGACACTTTCCTGCTAAAAGGATGTTGACGAGGCCCGTGATGGCCGAGACAAGCTCCGGTCCGGTGTCCTTTGTGTTTATCATCTCAAGAACATGTTGGGGTTTTAAGCCGTCGGGGCCGCCTGACGAGCCCGGTGGAAAGTGTCTTATTTGGTCACGCACCATCGCTTCGGTTGCCTGATAGGCCTCGGTCGTAGAAGGAGGAGCAGGCATCGGGGGTCGATCAGAGGGAGGTGACGGATGTTTAGAACGTAGCTCCTCAAGCGTAACTTCGTTAATCGGGGCTGGAGCATCTCCCGAGCACAGAATACGTGTTGCAGCCCTGATGTTGCCCTCTTCGATCTTGGCCGCCACCGCCGTTGCCATTGTGTGTTCGATGCTGGTCGGATTCCTTCTGGTATGATGGATGTCTGACTTATTTTGATCGAAAAGATCCGGCAGTTTACTGGGCAGTGAGTGGTGAAACTCCGTTATCCGTCTTCTGATGCTGGACGTCAGATTGTGTCTTTTGCCACCTCGATTGGGCTGTTCTAACACCATGGCTGTAAAGACCAAGAGAGTTTGCCAGTTTTCCGTTTTCTCAGGGTCCGAAAGGATGTTATTTATGATTTTTGTTAGAAGCCGTCCTGATTCTGATCTTGCCCCTTTCGGGATGTGTCTGAGCAACCTCGTAGTGATATTCGGGTGTTGTGCCTTGGCTTCTCCCGTTCCAGGCGTTTGCTGGCAACCTGCGATGTCATTCTCTCCCGTGTCTTCTATTACCCCCAGTAGCAGAGGGTTTGAGAGGGCGTGAGGAGATCGGTTAACGAGATGGATAACACCCGTTCCTGCTTGGACCCCAGGCAAAATCGCGCTGGGGGTTAGTATTTCTGCCGGAGGTTGACTAGATCCGGGGCAGGGAGAAGGTCTAGGCCCATGGCGGTGAATGGTGCCATCGGATGAATGCGTTTTAAATGATGCATAGCATGTACGGCAAGTCCCCTTTCCTTTAGAGCTTTTCCCGTTCATGTTATGTTTGAAAATGTTGTTATTATTATTTGCCGAGTTTTTCAGTTACGTCGCCATTTAAATGGACATTGCGTTGCCATTGACAATTATGACGTTGTAGGCCTTTAAGCAAGGCAGATGGCCAACGATGAATATTTGAAAAGACGCGATGCTGGAAGAGGAGTTTAACAAACCATACGAGACGAATAATTCTGTGCGGATCAGTTTCAACTAAGAAGTTTCTCCAAGTCACGAGTCGTTATACGATAAGAAGGTGTTAAAATCCAATTCTAACGAATACGCGATACACAGAATTATCAATAAAATAGCAAGAGTTAAAATTCTCCGCCCGTAAGGTCCATTCATGACGTCATTCAACTAATACTATTATTATTAGTATTATTATTATTATTATTATTATTAGTATTATTATTATTATTATTATTATTATTATTATTATTATTATTATTATTATTATTATTATTATTATTATTATTATTATTATTATTATTATTATTATTACATGATCCCTCAGGCTCTTAGAAACTAACTGAAGAGTAAAACCATTCTGGAACTAACAAGCCTCATCCCCACTATTATTATTATTATTTTTTCCCCGAGGTACATATGATCCCTCAGGATTGCAAAAATTATGGGGGCGCGTTGTTCTGGAATGGCTAATCTTCACAGATGGATTGGTGGGTTAGGAAAGTGCTAGAAAAAGCGTTTTTATTATTATTATTATTATTATTATTATTATTATTATTATTATTATTATTATTATTATTATTATTATTATTATTATTATTATTATTATTATTATTATTATTATTATTATTATTATTATTATTATTATTATTATTATTATTATTATTATTATTATTATTATTATTATTATTATTATTATTATTGCATATTAGCAGTTGCTGTTGTTGTTGTCTTTGTTGTCGTCGTCGTTATCATTATTGTTATAGTTATTGCTATAATTACAAACATTTTTACGCGCTTAAAGTCACAGAAATGCGAGTCTGAGGTGAAAATAGTCAGTCGCCAGGCCAAACAAGAGGATTGAAGGGACTGGAGCTTCGAACGACCGGGTTACCACCGCCAGTAGAATTGGAAGAAGAAGGAGAACCACCTCGTCATTCTACCTGGCCGAACCGTCTATGCCAATTAGGGACCGATGGAAGGGAGATAGGGGAAACTCTCCTCGGTGTACGCGGTGCCTTGCAACCCACCGGCGACACGGAACCGGCGAACCCCACACCTTGAAAGACTGATTTTGTGGTGAGAGAGCAATGTAAGGCTGAATATCATCGGCATACTGCTGTAACTGGATTCCGAAGTGATTGTCTATGCGGCTGTGACACTTCCTTTGTAAGAACAAACTTTATGTAACGTTTTGCTTTGATATGATAGAAACACGTTGGAAGTAGATTAAATTGTCCCGGCCTGTGACGAATGTCCAGAGTACTGTTGCAATTCCAATCTTTAAAAAGTGCCATGAATGCACTCAAGCTTGTAGGTATGTATGTATGTTGTTACGAGGCCCCCTAAGAACTAACAGCACTCTGGTTTGAGTACGATTAAATGTGTTATAATAAAGAATAATGTACAACAAATATACATTTCGAAAATAAAACAGGCCCGCACTTGACAACAGCATAGCAACTTTCAACAACAGTAGTCGAACATATCAAATAAGAGCCGCTGTTACCGAACAGGCATCTTTGTCGGTCACAAAGGACTCAACAGAAACAGTAAATGACGTCATGAAGCTGGAGAATAATTCCACTGATGATCTCATGCAGACACGAAGGGTGATCAAAGACTGACAACTTTTGACGTGAATTAATTTATGTGCTTAGCCCATTCCTCAAAGAGTTACAACTGAGTAAAACTATAATCGCCTAACCATAATCTGTATCACAGGCCTGTCGAATAGCGCCAAGAAAGTAATTCCGCGGTTTAGGATCAATATGTTCGCATGAGCCCGCCAAAGATGACTTTTATAGCTGTTTCAAGCTATAATTTTTGATTAAAGTTCGCTTCTCTACGCTGTCTTGAATTTGTTTTCTCTGGTCCTTTGCACTAAGAGCGCCTCTGATTGGTCTGCACTGCGAGACGCGCTTTAGAAGTTCATAAATATAATATACAATATTGTATTGTATTGTATTTGAACACTTGTTATAGCGCCCCTACCAGATTTCCCATTCAGAGGGGCTCCCGACTACTGCGCGAACGCTGAATCGGAGTTTCACGCCGAAGCGCATGAGCAATTGCGAGTAAAGGACTTGCCCAGGGTCCCTACGCGGCGACTTTGAGGTGGATTCGAACCCGCAACCCTCCAGCTGCAAGGCACCGAACATACCCCTAAACCACCGCGCCCCAGTTGTATTGTGATGTGTTGTATTGTGTGTTGTATTGTACTCCACGTTTATAATGCGACCGAGCCACCCGCAGTAAAGATCCGAGAAATTAATCTCTGATAAACCGACCCGACCGGGAAGCGAACCCGGGGCGCCGGCGTGACGAGCAGGCTACCAACCCACTCGGCCACTCAAGATCCTTATATTACACCTCAGCTGAAAGTGCTCTGGCTTCTCACAGCCCAGAATTTCTACAATGCAATATGGCACCTCCTACCCTCGTTCTTTAAAAGAGTGCAGTGCACCATTTCATACAAGATGCCATACAAGCTTCATGTCCTGCCACAGCATCTATTTTGCTGCGGTTGAAGGTAATTCTTTTAGATTGATGTAGTGTCGGACTATGATGCCATACATAATTGTGGATTCTGAAAGCTGAGAGTAATTAACATGGCTGACGGTGAAGTGAGAGTGATATGCATAATGTATAATTAACAAGAAAACATATTGAATTCGAGTTCTATGAATAGTCTGTAGGGACGCAATAAACTGGCGACGAGTATAATATGTTACGAGGGTAATTCGTTACCACATAGTTCAAGAAAACTCATATACAAGGCATAGACGTTACCAGACAGTTCCTCCGTTCGAAACCTCGGGTGACTCAACATGCGTTACAACATGCGCTGGTCGGCGCTGGAAACGCTGGAGGCGTTTTTGAGTTCTATGTTGTCGCAAAAGGAATCACGGCCGATGCAGAGACGAGAGCTTTGTATATTTCATAATACATATCGCGGGCATGGTCGTCCAATATCGGTTTGACACGTTGGTCGATCCAGGTCCTATCGTAGATGGCGACGATTCGGCGATCCATTATGAAACATCCATACGTAGGCCTACATTGTTCGCTGGTTTTTGGTAAAGACTTAACACTCAGTATGAACGGCACGTGTTTCTAAAAATGAACAGGAGAACAGACTACCAGTTCTTCGCACTTTTGCGGAGACAAGCGAAAAACTACGAGATGTGAATCAGCTGGAGAGAAATATCCGAGAGCAGGTAATCGATGTGTTCGTCATCTTTGTTCGTAGGAAAATATTGTAGAAGGGGCAGGTTCTTACTCTAATATACTCTATCAATGGCACAAGATATCGGTCGAACAATAGAAGCTGTAACCATTCAAGTCCAGAAGATGGAGGGAGTGACAGACGATTTAAAGCTCGCAAAGCTGCGCTGAAAAGGGACCCGAAGGACTATGCTATCCAACCTGTGTATTATCGGTGCGGTAAACGTCGTAACCACATTGCAAAAGATCCAAACTGCCTGTAAGGCTGTAACGATGTCCTTGGCTCTTACCCATTCCTTCTTATCTAAATACGTCTGTTGATATAGTAAAGTTGAATTGAAGTCCAAAATGGGTGCATAATAGGCAGTGGTAATCAGTGTATTTGATTAATTAATTGATCAGTACTTTTGACCAGTGCTTTAAGAGACAAAAGTAGATTAAGTAGATTAAGTTGGGGTTATTTACGTGGTTACGGACAATGGCGCTTGTTGATTGGTCAAATTCAAGTCGGAAAGTTGTTGGAAGCACAGTAAGATGTGACTCATAAAGAGGCTAGTAGAACGTAGTCGGTCTCCGACGAGGGCGGTAGCCTTGCGAAATTCGCATTTTCCCATCCCTAATGGAGAATTTTCATGTAAATGTTTCCTAATCCTCCAAACAACCATTTGGTGATGGCTTATATTGAGACTCTATAGCCAAAATATTTTGAAGATTGTACAATATTTCTGAGTTGCACAATTCAATTTAAATTCTGTAAGAGTGAATTTTTGTAGGTTTTAACCAATTATTCTTAAATTATGCATTTGAATTTTTTTGGCAAATCAGCAAATGTTTCAAGACCACCTGGATGATTAGTTTAGTAGTGCTCCCGAATAAAAATTGAGCCAGAGCATTTGTTTCTGGTGGCACAGCGAGAAAAAGGTCGGAGATGAACGATAGCCGGATTTAGATAAAAACCTCACACTCAAGAAAAATGCGTGATGAAGCTTAAGACATCTGCAGCAAAAATTATTAATTGGAGATAAAGCAAGAAGATATTTGTAGCAACATCAGTTCCGACCATTGCCAACAGAGCTGATATTCAGGAAGGTGATGATTATTGTGATGGATTATTATCGGACAGCAGCAGCGTTACCTTGTCACCTGATCCTCAGGGAGATCCGTGAACTTCAAAGCCGAAATTGAATGTGATCACTCCTGAAGTTGTATTAGATTGTAGATTGGACCAATGCAAGTGACAGGAAGGCTTTCAAATATTTCTGCAATGGCTTCATAAGGAGAGGTCCAGCATGATCCAGAGTTTGAACATTCAGCACACCGTAACAACAACTAGAAGATCATGCCGGAGAAGATGATTTGCATCTATTATGTCTCAAAGTCTCCTTGGAATGCCCTTTCCTTCACTTTGCGTGAGACTTTCCTTTCTGGATCACTGTCTTCATCTCTGTCTCTTTTAAAACCTATTTCTTCTCTCGGGGTTCTCGCACTGGGAGCGCTACTGAATGGCCTCGGCTGTGAGCGGCGCTATATAAATTACTAATTACATTAAAATACAACTGTTTCCCTTTTTTAAAGGTTTCTAGCATCGAAAAGATCAAGCATCATTTTCCACGGCACTTGAGGATGAAAAGTATGGAATCCATTATCGCTCCATGGAAAAACAGTGTCATAGAGTTTGGAGTAGCTCAGCTGGAAACATTCCCAGCGCCAGATGAACTGCTGGAGCTGTCGATTGAGTTTTTTAATGAAACGTCTCACAGTGGAATCCATTTTCGATATACAAGAGCAATTCACCGTGCCCTCTGGTTGCCCCAATTAACTCCATGACGCTGTGGCTCTTCCGCAAACAGTATAGTCCATTGAAGCTAGGGTCTTGAGGATCACGGAAGTCATGTGGTTCCCAATATCGCAAACAAATAAGGAAGCATCTCAGTGAGGTCTGTCTCTTATTGACTGCTGTTTAATGTGTATGTCAGATACTGGGTCCATAGCCCATCATCTGCAGCTGCTTCAAGAAATGATCTGTCCCCTTGCTATGTAGTCTGCCGGCATACCCTGACATGGAGGTCGCAGAAGCTGCCACCACAACATTTGGTCGCCAATTAATTATTCATTCATTTATTCATTCAAGTATTTATATAGCACTTCTTCAAGGAAACTACTCAGAGTTGCTTCCGATTCCAGCACGGTCAAAAAGAACAGTTTTCAAGCGCTTATAGAATGTGTCATAGAGTGATCTAGGGAACAGGCGCAGCTGAAGAGGAAGTCCATTAGAATGTGTCATAGAGTGATCTAGGGAACAGGCGCAGCTGAAGAGGAAGGCCATTCCATACCGACGTGGTAAGATTGAGTTTCTTCAATGACAACGTCTCGATGGAGAGAAGAGATTACTGGTTATGGCTCTGAGAGATACTGGGGGGAACGATGAACCTCTAAAACGGATTCCACTATTCTTCAATCCAGAAACAAAGGTACTACATGACTACATGTACACGGCGTTTTATAAGATCATCGGTGAATAATTCGTGCAGACTGACTCCAGCGAATGGCTACTCCAAGAATCATATCTAAAGAACAGATGGTTGCCACCTTTGTGAAGGCTGTGAACAATCGTGCAAAACGGGAGTTTCCTTGATTCAAGAATTCAATGCCTCTTTAACACGCAACAAGGACAAAAACAAATGAAAGTAGTTAAGGGCACTAGAAACAAGTTCAGTGTGCCAGCCAAGGGAGGAGCTATCAAGAACTCCAGAGAAACCGGCAACATGAGCTATTGAGCTTAGTCGCCAGGTGGCCAAAATGGACACAAAAAAGTTTATCGCTGGTTTTGAAATCGCTATTTCTTCTATTTTTACAAGTTTATCGTGTCTTTTATGTCTCGTTTTATGGATTTATATTTCGACTAACTGGATATCAGTTCATCACTCGGTAAATGAAAAAGATTTTCAAATAGCCGAATATGGAAACTTAACTTTTGAAAACCTTTCTTATCGTCTGCAGCCGTTAGACGTTCGTTGCAGACCCAATATGAACGTAACTTCGCTTGTTGATATCGCCTTTTTCATCACCTTTCTCGAACAAAACCGATCATCAAACCAGCTGTGTTACCTCTCAAATTATCTTGTAATTAACGCGCGATGTCTTCAGATGTCGGAAAGTCGCCCAATTCAAGCGTTTACAGGACGAATAAATCCTGCGCTGCGCAACATCACGGGGATCTTGTTATGGTCACGTACGGGCCGGCCTTTTCGTCCCCGGCGTCGCCGTTCTCTCTCATCTGCTGTGGTCGCTCTTCTCCTTCTACTGTCGGGTGACATCGAAAGCAATCCTGGTCCAACCTTCAGCAAAGTCAAGTCCAACAAGCCAACATCGAAACCAACAGCCATAAACTTCGGCAGCTTTAACATCCGTTCAGCCATCCGTCGCTCTGCCATTATTCACGACCTCATCAGAGACGAACGGCTTGACATGCTCGCACTGTCTGAAACGTGGATATGCGCTGATACACTAGACTGCATCAAGCGTGACATTGCTCCTGAAGGCTTCTCGGTTCTCCATGTTCATAGGAGTGGAACCTCAGGTCGCTCAGTGTCTGGCGGGGGCCTCGCTGTCATCTACAGGTCCACGTTAGACGTCAGCGAAATGAGCGTCCGAAGGACGATCGCTGAGGCGCGGAGCGCCGAGCAGGGGGAGGGGTTTGGGGAGAGGGATGTGCCCCCTCCCCACTGAAAATTTTTTGAATTTCCATACTGTAATGGTAGCATTTTAAGCTGTCATAGGAACAAAATTGTTCTATTATTTCAGCGCTGATAGGAGCCAACTGTGACTCGTAGCTAAATGTTTAATGTTCGCATTTTTCTATAGTGACCGTATACGGCCTCGACCCTGCTCATTTTTCAATGAATTGATTGGGTTACATCCTTCATCACTGCTCGCCTGTTCGAATGGACGCCACATCATTTAAGGTCCCCGTGAAAGGACCGTGCTACCCCGAGGTTTAAGATGTAGTTTGAACCGTATTTGAGTTTGACTACAGATAATATTAGCAAACCCGACATTTATTGAAATTAATATTAAAAACTAGAAATACGTTCAATATCCAAGAACGCCATAACCCTTAGGGTAAACAGATTGCTGACCAGACACAATTAGCTGACATAGTTTACAAATGGTATACAAAACCAAGCAAGAAGGATTCAACTACCGAATCGGGAAGCCAAGCAGTGCTGATGCAGTTTTACTGGTGAACAATCGACAATAGAAACAGAACGCCGACTGCTTTAAACGACTGTACTCAGGGTTAAAGTGGGTGGGAATGCGTGGAAACGGGCTCCCCACTGCTCTCGAGAATTGGCGGGCGAGGGGTATTAATTCATAGATATTTTATTCCCTTGTCTTAAAACCAAGATAGTGTGAATCAGTGAATCAGAATCAGCCATCATGTTTTGTCTCTGTATATATATGTATCTATTTCACACAACAAGTATTATACCCACACACACACACACACACCACATACATACACACACACACACACACACATATATATATATATATATATATATATATATATATATATATATATATATATATATATATATGACATCCTGCAGATGTCGCTCAAAGAGGCAGGCATACTAATAATTTCCACATGTTGTCTTGGACAGATTGTTGGAATGCGGCTGCGTGACTGGTGTAAATAGGTCACCCCATCATGACTCATCACTGCGAATAGGAGAGATAAACAACATTGGACTTTTCCTATTCTTCTGTATACTTGTATAAAGCACAATCCGTCACCTGTTGATTAGTGATTAGTCTTTGAAAAGAAAACAAACTTTGGAAGAGGAGAAGAGGACCTTCAATGTAAAATGTCAAACCACACACCACATAGGGTACCCCCCCTTAAAAAAACTCACCGGATTTGCACGAATCCCAGGACCCAGCCTGACCAGGGTTGGGGGGGCAGCTGCCCCCCTTGCCCCCTCATGGCGACGCTCAGTGTCTGGCGGGGGCCTCGCTGTCATCTACAGGTCCACGTTAGACGTCAGCGTCCACCCTCAATCCGACAGGCTCTGCACTTCCTCATGTGAGGTTCAGCTGATACGATTGGGCAGTGGATCCTCATCGATGACAGTTGCAAACATCTACCGTCCTCCTGGTCCAATGGGAGACTTCTACGATGACCTCGCCACACTCATATCATCCATCTGTGTCGAGGCTGATGAAAGACTTTTGCTCTGTGGCGACCTCAACTGCCCTGGATCTGGAGGTCGCATTAATGACATGCTGACCGACACCTTCAACACCTTCGGTCTTCATCAGTACATCGAAGTCCCGACTCGAGGTGAAAACATCTTAGATATCCTAGCTGCTGATGATCGCGCAACAGTTTACGATGTACAGTTGAGTGATGCTGGTCTGGTATCAGATCACAAGCTCATACTGTGCAAATTAATGACTTCCTGTCACCGCCAACCAGTTCAGCACACATACCGCAACATCAAAGCAGTAGACCCTTTAACGTTTAGTGACCTACTCGTTGATTCTGATCTTTTCGTTGCTCCTGCTAACAGTGCAAACGATTTCGCCGAACAACTGAAGAGAATAGTAACGTTAACCTTGGACAAAATCGCTCCAATTCAGACTTGCTACAGGCGACCATCTAAACCTATAACTAGATGGCTTTCATCTGAGGCATCCCAGGCAAAGAGGGAACGTCGTCGACTGGAGAGGAAATGGAAAAGTTCTGGACTTGAGGAGGACAGACAGCGTTATCGTCGTCACTGCCGTGTCACAAACAAACTCATAAATGATTCAAGAAGTTCGTATTTCCGTAGTCAACTTGAAAGTGCTGAAAATCCACGGGACCGATGGCGCATCTCACAGCGTCTTCTACACTCAAAGGAGACTGTCAACTGCCAACGCTCCGACCCTGAGAATCAGAATCTGTGTTCTAAATTTGCTGCATTTTTTGTAAACAAAATTAACGATCTTAAATGTAAAATTGCTAGATGTGCTGCCAATTTAGTATGGAATGACCTGCTGCTCGACTCTGACTTCTCCGGCTCCGCCTTTGATGACTTACCACCTGTCACCTACTTTGAAGTCTTTAATCTTCTCAAGAGCATGGTCCCTAAATCATCCCCAATGGACTTCATACCTACTCCACTTATTGTCTCTTGTTCTGATGTTTTCTCCCACCTTATTGCACACTTGGCCAACCTGTCTTTTGCTGAAGGGTGTTTTCCGTCATGCTTCAAATCTGCTCTAGTCACGCCTTTACTCAAAAAACCCGACCTTGACACCAGCAACCTTTCTAACTTTAGACCTATCTCTAACCTCAATAACGTTTCCAAGATCCTTGAACGTCTTTTTCTTACACGTATCAAGAAACACATCACTTCTTCACCTAACTTCAGCCCTTATCAGTCAGCTTACCGCGAAGGCTATTCCACTGAAACTGCTCTCGTCTCTACACTGGATAACATCTTCTCCTGTGTTGACAATGGTAAAGCCTGCCTCTCAGTATGTCTTGACCTCAGTGCAGCCTTCGACACCGTAGACCACCAGCTACTTCTTTCAAGACTAACCAACAGCTTCGGTGTCTCTGGGACTGCCTTAAACTGGTTAGCTTCTTACCTGGGTGACCGTAGTCAGCAGGTAGGCATCGGTACCGCTCGGTCTGAGCCCACGCTTTGTACTGCTGGAGTACCACAAGGATCTGTCCTCGGTCCTTTATTATTTACAGTCTTTACTTCACCCAATCAGTCATATAGCTAAGCACTTTGGAATCCAATTACAACAGTACGCGGATGATAGGGCCTACTCAGCTACATATTGCTCTGTCACACACTGACCAGTCTGGTAAACTAAAACTTGAAGAGTGCCTCTCATCTATGTATGCATGGTTCTGTTTCAATGGTTTGGCCATAAACCCAAACAAATCTGAGGCAATTCTGTTCGGTTCAGTCCAACGCCTGCGTTCTTTCCCTTCACTTTCTAGTGTTGACCTCGCAGGCACTGCTGTGTCTCTTTTAGATACTGTCAAAACACTTGGGGTAACCCTGGACAGTAAGCTCACATTCCGACCACACATAACAAACCTTTGTAAATCTTGTTTCTATCACATCAGGGCAATACGTCACATCAGGTCGGCTCTAACTAAGAATATGTCTCAAGCTATAGCCTGTTCACTTGTATCCTCTCGTCTTGATTATGCTAATTCCCTTTTTGTGGGTGTCTCAAATCTTGAACTCAAAAGGCTGCAACGAATCCAAAACTCCTTAGCTCGTGTAGTGATGCGTGTCCCACTACGAACATGCTCCTCAGTCCTACTCCACGAGCTGCATTGGCTTCCTGTTGAATTCAGAATAAAATTTAAATTGGCCTGTTTGACATACAAAGCCCTCAACACCAGCACACCTACCTATATTCATGCACTACTAACTCCTTACATCCCTCCTCGTTGCCTGCGATCATCTAGTACAGGTCTTCTAGCTGAGCCACGATGCAGAACAGTTATGGGCTCTCGTGCATTCCACGCCTCTGCTCCAAAGGAATGGAATCGACTACCACTTTCTCTTCGTAGCTCAACTTCACTTCCTTCCTTCAAAAAGCGGCTCAAAACTCACTATTTCTCCTTGGCTTTCAAGGATTTAGAAACCTAAGTGCATCTTCATCTGGCGGCTGACTATCCGCGCCTCAGATTCACATTTCGGTGTGACCTTGCGCGCGTTACAAATTTATTTAATAATAATAATAATAATAATAATAATAATTGATGGATTTATAGTAAATGCATTTTACTTTAAATACAGGGCATAATGTTTTGTATAGCAATCGCCGTTCATTGCATTCAGTAGATGCTACATTGCTATATTGCTACACGGCAGCTCTAGTGTTTTAATTATTGTACTGAGTGACTATTTTAGGTACTTTGCACAGTCACTCTACCATTACACTGCAGTTTACATTTTTCATGCGTGTTTAGTGTTTACTGTTTAGTGTGTTAACTGTTTAGTATTGTACTATTTCACTTGACAGTTTTACTTAACCACTATATTTAACAAACTTTGATTGGTTTGACTTTGTACAAGTCCTAAATATTATTTTATCATGTAAAATATGTTACTGGTTACTCTTTCCATCTAGTATCACGCAATGATGGATTGGAGAATAACTTTCCGACACCTTCATTTTTTAGAAACACCCTATTGCGAATGTTTAACCTTCGCAGGACGGAGAGGGGTAAATAATTACCCCAGGGGTGTTTGAATGCTGATTGTGGAGCAACCGTTGGCAGTTATAATTTGACGTTCTAGGTGTTTACAAGTTAATACCTCTGACATATTCTGACACCAAAGCCAGGAAAATGTCATGTTGGGGGAAGAAGATTTTTGAGTTCAAAGTGTCTTGGGGTAAAAATTTACCCCTCTTCGTCCTCGACGTCGTTAATTATTCGTTCATGGGGAATATGCATTTTTCAAAGATATTTTTCATAAGTAACCTGTTATCAGAAATAAAGTACTGAATCTACCGTGAAATTTGATTTAAATAGTTGCAATAATTTTGGGAGTGCACTTTCCAAGATGGCGGCCAAGATGGCCGCCAAAACACAGAAATATGCATATTTCAGCTCATAGGTAGGCTACAATGACAAATGAACTCTCCAATTTCATAGTTCCGAGGTCAAGGAATCCATTTATCGTAGTGAGAATAGTCTGTCAATACCACTTTCCAAGATGGCGGCCAAGATGGCCGCCAAACACAAAATATGCATATTTCAGCTCATATGTATGCTACAATGACAAATGAACACTCCAATTTCATAGTTCCGAGGTCAAGGAATCCATTTATCGTAATGATAATAGTCTGTCAATACCACTTTCCAAAATGGCGGCCATCCCTTAGAGGTAAATTAGTATTGGCAAACTATTCTCACTACGATAAATGAATTCTTGACCCCGGAACTATGAAAGTGGAGGGTTCATTTGTCATTGTAGCCTACATGTGCCTCTGTTTTGAAATATGTATATTTCTGTGTTTGGCGGCCATCTTGACCGCCATCTTGGATTATCTGCCAAAGACAGCGTCTCAGGAATGCCAGATGATCAATAAGATAATTTACGGAGCATACTGTGATAATCGAAGATTATGCAGTTATTTACCATGAAGGAATTACTATTACAAGGAACCCAAATTCTGCCAGAAGCATTGCGAGAACGCAAGATGGAATTGACACATGAGGGTTAGTTCAGGCAATATAGCTCAAATATACCATTAGCCTGGGCAAACTTACCTCATAAGGTTTCTAAACGGTTTTTTGCTCAGTTTCCATTGCTGAATATAATATCCAAAATCCGGCGAAATCCGACCCGTGAATGTATTTTAACCATGATGGCCGTCAATACAGAAAAGATTATAATATCAGGTCATTGGTAAGCTAGAATGATAAACGAAGTGTCAAATTTAGTACTATCAAGGTCAAGGAATCGATTTATCGTAGTGGCAATAATTAAATGTCGGAATGATACCAACCAAGATGGCGTACGTACGATATGGTCGCCAAAACAGAAAATATGTATATATCAGGTCAGAGGTAACGTACAATAACAAATGAAGTGTCAAATTTAATATTCTAAAGGCCAAGAAAACGATTTATCGTAGTGGCAATAGTGTGGGAATGTAACTATCCAAGATGGCGTCTAAAATGACCTGAAAAAAACAGAAAAATATGCATATATCGAGTCAGAGGTAAGCTACAATAACAAATGGTCAAATTTAATATTTTTGAGGTTTTTACAAGTATTTACAGTCCAACGATATTGTTCATTACAGACCGACCCCTTTGTGACCTCAGGCAAATGGAGAGACAGAAAGATAGAACCGCTCGTATAATGAGAGTAAAACTGTGACAAAGTTGGTCACCAGCAGTCTGCTCCGTTTAAGTAACACAACAAAATAAGTAAGTAGGTAAGTATATTCTTTATTTATCCAACAGCATAACCGCACTTTGGTTTACACGAAATAACACATTATAAAGCATTCTTGTTAAAAACTTTTCTCATTAAGTTGTCAGCCTGTGGGACAATTCGGTCATAATGCTGCTAGCGTTCGCTAGGCAGCGCTAGTACATAGTGAGCGCAGTCAGTCTCGATTGACTAAGAAATAGGTGCGAAAATTTGGCGGGCTTACATGTCTTTTAGCGCGTTTTGTGCGGTCAGCGCCTAAACTTTGCTGTTTTAGAGGGCGTTTTGACGACAAAGAAAGCAGAAGACCTAAGGGCGGTGGAGACAAAGCAATAGGTCCTTCCTTGGCCGATTAAGTAAGATCTTAGAAAGTGTGAATAGATTGCCGCGCTCTCGAGAAATTCATGTCGTTTCGTTCCTTACTTGATACGATGTCTAGGACGTGTTAGGCAAACAGAGAAGAGCCGCAGAGGCAGCTGTAGACATCGAAAAGTCCTGCTAAGATAATAACCTATGGCACCAAGTTTACGAAACCATTCCAAAGAGAGCCATACGCAGTCAAATGTATGTAATTGAGTAACCATAGAAAGCCCAGAAATAGTACTTGTAAATTACAGGAGGAGCGTGACACACCTCAAGAAATGTGAACCACGATGACAGACAAAGACAAGAGGCAAGATGAAGGACGGATGTAACAGGGATGAAAAAGACGGAGATATGAAGCACCAGCAATCAGAACAGGACACATTAATTAAGACCTCGGATTGAAGAACACAAAACAGAAGAAAGGCAGAACACAGGAAACAGAAAGTACTGCAGATGATTCTGAATCCAGTCAATAGCCTTTACGACATCTGCCAGTGACGTTTAGATTTTAGAAGGGAGGAAACAGACGCTGCTGCATGCGAGTCTGAACCCAATCAGCCATTGAAGGCTATAGAACGGAGGAACTAATCAGCGACTGGCGAGAACTCGTAAGCTTCCGGCAAAGTTCAAAGTATATTAATTGACTAATTGTAACATGAAAGGTGTAGGCAGATCGCTGCCTAATTGTGTTAGAATTAGATTCTCTAAAACTTATGATGTGGGAGTAATTGTTCTGTGAAAAGGAAGGGAGTATTGGACTATGACGTCGTAAATCATTGTGGACATCGGAAGAGGGAAGTGATTGTGAAAAGGGGTACACAGAACATGGCGGACGGTAAAGTGAGGGAGATGTTTCAAACGCCTAATGAACCAGTAATAAGATTGATTTCGAGTTCTATGAGTAATCTGTGTGGACACTATAATTTAGGTAATGTATTTTTAGGTCAAAAGAACCCGTGAGTAGATTTTTATAAATGGGCTATCTGATAAGGCATTACTATTCATTGAAATTGTTTCTGAACTTATTGCCTGTTGTAGGTTCAAAAATTCATTCTGCGTCTTACTAAACTACTGTATAGTCACAATAATTAGTCTACCGAGGAGCGCTTTCGCAAGACAGTGTTTTAGGACGTTATAAACCTAATTATGTTCAGTTGCTTGCGTAACATAATTATGTCGGATTCATTTAATAATTTCGCCTGTTAAGACAGACAAAAGCGAAGCGATTATAAATTACGAAGTATTGATAGGAAAATAGTAATCAGTCGTAATACCTTCATGTTCTGGCTTAAGTCTTTCTGTTCTTCTTCATCTTCATCTTCAGATGCGTCGATTGCGGTAGGGTTGGGCAGTGGATGGTTCCATCTGTCATACCAGGGGTATCTAGAGTAGATAAATTGACTGTCTTAGGGGTAACACATACGGAAACCCTTAATTTTGAAGTGCTTGTAAGTCAGGTATCTTGCAAGGCTAGACAGTCCTGGTATGCATTGCACATTTTAACAGCTCATGGCCTAAAGAGAGTAAACCTTTTGATGTGACTCGTGCCACGCCTGCTGTATGCTAGCCCAGCAATGGCAGCATGGTGGGGTTTTACTCGTCAGCAAGATAAAAACAGGCTCCAATCCATCATAAGTGGGATGATCCGGCCGGGGAACCCAACCTCTGACCAGCCCTGTCACAAGGCGGATACTGGCCTTTTCACAGCTGTTCTAACAACCCGGGGCATGTTTTACATAAGTTGCTCCCACCAAGGAAATCAACTACCTATGTCCTTCGCCCACGGTCTCATGACAGGGTCTTGACTCTTATCGACAATAATATGAGGAAAACATTTGTAGGAAGAATGTTGTACTCCTATTGATTTTAATGTTTTGTCCTATGATGTTTGTAACAGGGCCGTAAATCCTGGGGGAGGGAAACGAGGGAATTCCCTCCCCACTTTTAAGCCTGGGGAGGGAACGTGAAGGAATTCCCTTCCCACAAATTCTCTAAGCTGCGACATAAATATTAGGGTCACAAAGCTAGACAACTGCCAAGTCTTGTAGGATGATTTATTGTGGGAACATGACTACTGCATGAAAAAGTGGGCTTGAAAGCTACAACAGGTGTGAAAGATAGATTTCCTTCTTAAGCCAAAGCTGGCAGAACTTATATATGTTGTGACAAGCGGTCAAGCGAAACGCATCGTCCTACAAGACAAGGCAGAGAGTGTTATTCGGAGACAGGACGACAAAATTATGAAGACAGCTGTGATATATATATAACTTTGAATATTCTATATATACTAGATGTTTGCCCGTCCTAAGACGGTTGAAAGAAACGTTTACTCCAATGTGCAAATTGAGCATGACATTAGTAAGTAAGTGTATTCTTTCAACCGTCTTAGGACGGGCAAACATCTAGTTAATAATATAACAGAACAGAAATCTCTCTGCGTGCGTGCGTCCATCTGTGTATCTGAAGTCTGTAACGATTACGTCATTACACGTCATCGCAATAACCGAATACAGAAGTTGTCATAGCAACACGAGATAATGCAACACGACATGTGGAAGGGAGAGGGAGGGACGGATTTTGAAGGGTGGGAAGCAGATACGGACGGCCGGGACGGACGGCAGAGAAGTACGGGGGAGGGAGGGAGGGACTGACGGACGGAGAAAAGGAGGGAGGGAGGGATGGAGGGAGGGAAAGAAGACACGCACGATCGCCGCGAGAGACGTGGTGGAGGGAGGGACGGACGTTGAAGGGAGGGAAGGAGGTACGGACGGCCGGGACGGACGGCAGAGAAGTACGGGGAGGGAGGGAGGAAGGAGGGAGAGGGAGGAGGGAGGGAAAGTGGAAGGGGAGGGAGAGTGGGAGGAGCGACGGACGGACGGACGGAGTGTAGGGAGGAGAGAGGGAGAAGACTTATGTCAATCATAGCACGAGAAGACGCATCTTTTGACATTTTAAAATTGTTTTTTAACCGTCTTAGGACAGGCAAACATCTAGTAATATATATATATATATATATATATATATATATATATATATATATATTCAGAGTGTGAACTTTCAGGGTGGGAGGAGAACCATAAAGACTAGATCAGTTCATCTCGAGACCTCGTCACTGCATTCGGGTGTACAGAGGATTATAAATAATTTTAAATAAATGAAATTGATAAAAAATGCTGCTATGTCTAGCGGATCGCCTTGAATAATTTAAGCACTGTTATAAATATATCGAAGATCTGTCGTTTTCCAAGTCATCAGCTGGAAGGTGTGCTGGTAAGTAACAGTGTACATCCAAACGGTGCAAGTGCTCATTATTATAACTGTTCAGACTGCATTTCACATTTATAAACAATTAGCATTAGGCCCAATTAAGCCTAAATTTGTGCATCAGAAAATTGACAAAGGTGTAAATTTTATTTTCTTCCACAAAGAAATCCTTATTGGTCGCAGTTTATACTTGTAATCGCAGTCGTAGTCGCAATCTCCTGCATATTATATATATATATATATATATATATATATATATATATATATATTAGCGTAGAGACTCCCGTAGGTCCTCATTTGGGGGTTATTCTCTCGGCGAAAAATGCTCACTGAGCGGTAGGTCCTCCGTCACGCGAGGACTTTACGTAATCGCCCTCTGAAAAATTGGGAAGACAGCCGATTTACGAAAATCGGTTGGCAATCGGTTGCCGGCTATCCTCTCTCCTAATACTTAACTGGGCTAAGCTTAATCTGCCCCCTGTGAATTGTAATAAAATGTTTAAATTTCGGGTCTATATCTGGAATCGTCTAAATCTCGGCGTTTAGTGCTCAGACGAATTTTGTCATATAAATTAAAATCTACGCGTATTGTTTTCAAAACAAATTAGGTAATATTATTTCTCAACAAGATAAAGCAGCCTGTTGAATCCGCCCCAGATTTACAGCGTATCTTTTTCAAAATCAACAAATCGTGCTTTTAGGTCGTCAAGAAGAACATATAGACGAATTTCGGACACATATAAAGTCTCGCGAGATTTGAGATCGCGATGCGTGAGTTTAGTGTTGCTAAGGGTCCGCCATTAATGGTGTGTTGGATCTTGCTGTCAAACGTCGAAACAAATTTAATTGAAATTTTTGCAACTAATAATTTAGTCTTTTGCGATTTTATAAGCAACGGATTTGCGATTACAATTATCAATTGTTATTTTGCAAGTTTTAGGTAAGTAACTGACCATGTGGCGTTTTGCATGTCTTGCTTTGCATATTCCCCGCGTTAATCTGCAAATTGTTCAAAGAGAAAAATAATCCTACAGGATTGCTTTTCGCAAACCGAATAATAATATAATTTTATATCGAAGCCTGTTATCTTTTACAGGAAGATGAAACGATTTTATTCATCACGTGCAGAGCCAATCCATAGAAATGCCATGCTAGAAAAAACCCGTCCAATGTATTCGTCACGTGTAGAGCAAATTCTTAGCAATGCCATGCTAGAAATAAAGCGTCGGAAAATGGCATCGAAAGAAAATGCAACCGAAAATGAATACTTTGATTTACCTGCTATACACTTCTTCGTGACATTTGTCTAGGAAACCCTTGGCCCA
>JACEVL010003969.1:0-11030 GCA_020284085.1 Aporrectodea caliginosa
TACAGTCTAGCTCAATTCGTATCATGCCTTTGCTTGCATTGTAAACTTGTTTTCACTATAAATCAGACAGCACTGATGATGATGATGATGATGATGATGTGATGATGATGATGATGATGATGATGATGATGATGATGATGATGATAATTATAATTATAATTATAATAACAATTTTAATAATAATAATAACAACAACAACAATGATTGTAATAAAAAATATCGTCTGATTTGTTTGCAACCCTTAAACATATCATCAGAATGATGTCTGACTTCTAAAATCATCGCAACAGTTGTAAACTTGTCGGAAGTTTTGGCAAAGTACTCAGATAATGTGGAGAATCTAATCTAATCTAATCTAATCTAATCTAATCTAATCTGATCTAATCTAATCTAATCTAATCTAATCTAATGGTTTCTATAGCACGCACCATCATGTCCAAGACATCACACTATGGTCGCTTTCCCTAATCTCGAATTCAAAACATCCTGATCCACTTGAAAGAAGTGTTGGGTATCTTATGAACTGCTAGTGACTTCATTTTCTTAGCCTCGGCATATGATGACGGGGTTGCCAGTCCTCTCCCTCGCCGTCTCATTTTTCCACCGACAATGTACGATCAGTGTATTATAGCTGGAGACGTGACCAAATTTGGGGATTTGCTCAATAAAACGCGCTGCAACCGCAAGACCCGATCCAAGCACTGCTGTCTTTCAGGCTAGCATATCGGATTGCTGTACTTTTTCTATCATAATTGCATTTTAAAATGTACTTACTAGGTAACTGTTATCATTGGCGTTGACAGTTCACACTATAAATCACCCTACTAGAAGTTGCTTGCCACTAACGATGCTAATTATAAATTGTCGTACTTGTAATTACGACAATTTATAATTTTCTTAATTACAATTACAAGTATGATACAGCTGCATTGCTCTTTATGCACTGACGCTTCCGATACATTGCTACCGTACAGAAGTCCAGCGGCGTATCTGGACCGCACGGGCTTTCCTCCGTTGAGTAGCAGCAGGCGCCCACTAGGACACATTCTCATCACTAGGAAATTATCTGGCAGTCTCGGCCGACCCCTGGCGCCCAGAGGAGCCACAATAAACGCACGGGGTCAAGGTTTACGGGGCTTTGAAGGGGCGAGACGAGGCAAGGGTGGAACTGTTAGGAAATTAGACAGCCGGATATCGAGAAATTCGACGGAAAGGGTGCGTGAACAGTGACCCCATAATGTCTGAAGTGACAGATAGCTTTGAAAGAGAATCTACAAGGTGGGGCATCATGGGTATGGTCAGGAAGGGTGTAAAGTTGGGTAGAGTAAGGTAGAATAACACAAAGTCAACCAAGTTAAGGTAAGGCTGGGTGAGGGGAAGTAAAGACAAGGTAAAGTTAGTTGAGTTACAGTAAGGTAATGTAAGGTTACGTTACCTTACTAAGGTAGGATGAAGCAAGTCAAGGTATTATGTACTTACGACCTGTATTTTAGTTGGTTGCTGAATAAAATATGTTATGTTATGTTATGTTATGTAAGGTAAACTAAGGCACGGTAAGAGAAGAGAGAAGAGCAGTCTTTAAAGCAAACCCACGTAGAAGCAGCTTTGGGTATGACGTGTTAGCAACTTCATGTTCTTATCCTCGGCATTAGGAGAGCGGGTGAACAGTCCTCTCCCTCGCCGTCTCATCTTCCCACCGACAGTTTGTGGTCAGTGTACTCATTTATTGCTGAGTTGGCTAGGGGCGCAGGTGGAGCAGAAATCTCCAAAAATTGATATGCTCTCCAACTAAATTTACTAGCGAAAACTACTCCTAGGAATTTAACCTAATTTTCAAATTTTATAGATTCATAGGTTAATCTTAACGATAGGTTTATGATAAATTATATCTTAAAGAGAATAGAAATCAAGTTGCTTTATTAAAAGATCTTAACCAAATTTTTTCATTAAACCAATGTTGTATTACATTTATTGATATCTGAATTTTGTTTTCCAAAGTATAAATACTAGTAAGACTTAAATGCAGTAAAAAGGAACATTTCTACCCCTTCCCGGACTCAAGGGATGTTAATAACCATCAGAAGGAAATGGCGATATTATAGACCCTGGAGGTGTGCCATTTTGACATAAATTACTTTCAACAGTTCTCACCGTACGTTTGACATATTAGAATGAATAGAACTTTACCGTAATTTTACCAGCAGATTTTTTTTTTAATTTCTCCAATGTTTAACGTCGTCATATGACATCAAAGGCCGTTGACGACAATTTAAAACATACAGGCCTACAGTGCAGTGAAATGAATTCATAGCGTCGAAAAGACACCATTTAAGACTGTCCAAACATAACCTTAAAATGTCATTAGTGTTCATTGTTTAACGACATTAAAAATACAATTCATAAATATACAGTTTGATACATGCAATTTGGTATCTGATGCAAATTCAACAATATTTAGTAGCAATTGTCGTTTACAAGAAAGGTTTCTTAAAATTAATTCTTGATCGCCATTACTAATGCACATTTACTTCTTAATCTATTTATTTCAATAACATTTATTTTACAAATTTAGAAGACACGAAAGTTTAACATGAAGTTCACTTTTGGATTTTTAAGAAGTCATCAATCAGTAAAGTCAAGCATTTTTAAAGAAATATATTCAACAGTGAATATGACAATTCTTTATCATTTATTATGCTACCGTGTTGACAATAGAATAAACTTCACCCGAAATTCTCAATTTATTACATTCAATGTTCTTAATACAGCTTGATTGATATTTGTCACACATGCAAGTAAGACATGAAGTTTGTAATTTTTGGTACATTGTATGGAAGTATTTAATAATTTCAATCACACAATATTATCATAATATATGCAAATAGTTAGAACAGGACTCTAACACATCCACAGTATGTATATAATATAGCAAATTCAACAAGAATCTACAAATATGAATATTATTGTCATAATCATAATTAATATGATATGATGTTTCTTGTGAACTTTGGTCTATAGTTATGCTCGTTTGTAGACTCTTACCAGCAGATCTAGACGCTGTGCGCCTTATAGTAACTTTAATTTGTGTTTTAAAGGTGTTTAAAATTATCGGAAATTAAGCTACATATGAAGTAAAATGCGGGAAACGTGACCTCTAGGCCTATGTATACTGTCTGCTGTGAAAACAAGGCATTTCGTGGTTCGCCTCCCGTTGGTATACATTATTTCAGAGATTTAAAATCTCGAGATATAGCCCGGTACGTACACGGGGGCCTTAAGCTTAAATGACGTGGCGCCTATTCAGATGGGCTGCGGTGGTGAAAGACCTCACCCGATGATTCCATAAAAATTGAGCAGGGTCGAGGCCATATACGGTCGCTACAAAAACGTGTGCATTTAGCATTATATTTCATAGCGAAATTATTGGGTGTATAAATTCCAGTATTTTAACGTCGATAGCAAAGAATTCTGTTCATTGTATCGCAGTAAGTTCCAGTAACCATAATACAAAACCAACATAATTATAGTTTCAGGCACTATGCGCTCATATAATAAGCCGAATTTGTTTCTAAAAGGTGTCTAAAATAGTCCGAAAACATATAAAATCTATTTCAGCGGATTTCACCGGGTTGGCTCTGGAGTCGATAACGAAAAGCTCCGGAACACACTGGGTTCTTTCAAAGCCTATGTCGTCTGTCGAATACTAGTATATTTTCAAAAGATGATTTTTCAGCGCCCTCACAAATCAAGCTATCCAACTGAATAATTATAGTGAAATTTTGCACGTTCTAATATAGCTGTTAAAACTGAAAGAAAACATTGAATAATTAGGCCTAGTCTACAATTACTAAAGTAAACAGTAGCCTATTACGCTCCCTTTTGTTTTTGGCAGTAATTCGTCATAAATAAGACCTTTTTCTTGGCTAGGCTGTATTCTGAAAAGTAATTATGGTATATCGAACTATATAATTATATAGGTCCTATACGTCGATGGAATAGGCCTATACGGTCCTAAAGCAATGGAAGTTGCTAATGAGTGCTGTAAAAAGTGCGAGCAGTGGAGTTTCGACACCTTCAAAGCACTTTCTTCCGTCGCTATAAATACGTCAGTAGCCTACCGGTACGTCAATTTCGTTTAAATGATACTGAAGAGAGCTGTAATATGCCAAAAAATAATCTTTGTCGGCGGCAACGGCCTATGTTGTCATAGTAAGCTATCGTTAAACTGTGGAACCACATGATACTGTGTGTGTAATTATTGTTATGAGCTGTACTAAAATCTGTAGCCAAAATCGTTTTGGGCGACGTCAACGGCCTTCGTTGCTATAGCCTAAGATGTCGCTAAACTCTGGATCCATCCATCCAATCGCTATATATGCCTACTGTAACTGATAATTATAATCCGTCTAAAGATTAATGCTTCTTACCGCTGAACGAACTTAATATTGGAAAAGTCGAATATATCGCACGACCGTTGCGTACCTCTTGCCAGTGCCAGTGGGGCGCGGTGGTGTAGGGGTATGTTCGGTGCCTTGCAGCCGGAGGGTTGCGGGTTCGAATCCACCTCAAGCCGTCGCGTAGGGACCTTGGGCAAGTCCTTCACTCGCAATTGCTCATGCGCTTCGGCGTGAAACTCTGATTCAGTGTCCGCGCTGTAGTCGGGAGCGCCTCTGAGTAGAAATCTCTTGAAGGGGCGCTATAACAAGTGCTCATACATACATAGGCCTACATTAGGGTGTCCCATGACAGCATTGAAAAATAATAATTGATTAAACTTTTAACGCAGTCCCTCTAAAAAGTTTCTTTATGGTCCGATAATAACACCTTCCAAATTTTTTGACATTTAAAAATATTTAGGGGTCCCCCAATGCTCATAGAATTAGTGTAATTTCTCCTATTTTACGCGTGACATTTCTGAGTTTGACAATTTTCGTAGGATCACACTTTGATCCCATAATAACATGCGCAGTACCTTTAGAAAGCTCTTAAATAGTAGAATCTACAAACATATAGCCTTATTGTTTATGTGAATAAAGTTTTAAGTGTGAAGAAGGTAGAAATCATGCAGAATAAAGATGTTTTCGCAGTGAAACTGCCGAACAAACCACGGATGACTTTCGAGCCTGAAAATCTGTCATGCACTGAAATTCCAAGCTGCTGCATGACATTCATTCATTCATTCATTCATTCAGAGCATTTATATAGCGCCCCTTCAAAACTACCCAGGAGCGCTCCCGGCCCAGCCACGACTAAAGAAAAAAGACTTGAGGGACTTGTAGAACCCTGTCAGATGGCTTACAAGTAAAAACGGAGCTTAAGTGGTAGGTCATTCCAAATGGAAGGGCCAACAACCGAAAAAGCACGGCGCTGCCTAATAGCCAAGCGAGTCCGTGGAACAAGGAACTCACCCCTCGTCGCAGAGCGAAGCACCCGACGCGCTGGAACATCAGACACTGGGCGGCAAAGATCACGCAAGTAAGATGGAGCGCAGCCAAGAACACAACGAGAGACATCACTGGAGTAGACATGGGCAAAGTGGACAGATTGCCAGTCCTGATTTCTTCTCTAGTTGATGGAAATACCAAACTTCTGGGTGTGCCAGAGTTGGTCTCTAGGTCAGGACATGCAGCAGCGGTAGCAGTTCTGGACCTTTTAAAGTTGTGGCAGTGCAATGCATTTGTAATCGCCATGTGCTTTGACACAACGGCCTCAAATACTGGCAGAGTTGGAGTCTGCAGCCATCTAGAGACAGCCATCAGTCATAATCTGCTGTAGATGGCTTGTCGACATCACATGTTTGAAGTCCTGTTGTCTGACGCATTCGGTTATCCAGTTGACGGCCCGTGAATTACAGGGCATCCGACGATTTAACAGATTTGTTGTTAACATCTACACGTACATCCAATCGTGGTTCTGATGTGGAGTCGCTGCTGATGCACCCATCAATGACATTTAACTAATCCAAAGGCTGCATGACTATGATGTTGTCGCTCTGCAATCCACAGGACTGCAGATGATGCAGCGTCATTCTTGATACCTAAGACAGGAGCCATCGACCATATCTCTGTTCTCTCAGCATCTGTCTACTGAAGGGAAAGCAGTTTATCTCGACAATGGGAGATGCTTGGGGATTGCACCTGGTTCAGTCTCTTTCCTGTAGATCAACGGAGTTATCTATTTCTTCAAGCTTCTTCCGAACTACTGCCATCGACGACAGTTTTCTTGATTTTCCAGTTGAAGAATGGTCGGAAAGTCAATCGTATGAGATCACATAATGAGTTTGTTAATTACTTGACCTGTGTGAATAACAATGCTGAACGTGGCGTAGCTCTGAAACAAAATTTCATTTCAACAATAACGAAGAACGAGGTTTCTTCTACAAGTTGTCGAAAAACATCGGCATGACTTTTCTAAGAACAATCGTGACAATCTTGCAGACATGTAGAATTGTAAATCGGTCCATAGCCATAGCTGTACCGCCTCTTTGGAACAAACTCCCACCAGTGCTACGACAAATATCTGATCCATTCCACGAACTCACCAAAACCTCACCCTTGCTATCTTTCCACAGGTCTTCCACTCGAAACTGAAAACACTGCTTTTCACAAAGTCTATCCCGATCCTATTCCTTCACTTCCCTGACCTCCCTCGCCATTTCAACTCCAAGCATCATCCACCTTAGCCGTCTGACTGTCTGCCTGCCTGACTCACTGGATCTTGA
This sequence comes from Aporrectodea caliginosa, assembly GCA_020284085.1. Classification (NCBI taxonomy): domain Eukaryota; kingdom Metazoa; phylum Annelida; class Clitellata; order Crassiclitellata; family Lumbricidae; genus Aporrectodea; species Aporrectodea caliginosa. Next base: position 6,722 of record JACEVL010003969.1, read on the forward strand.
CCACCTGCTATCGATTCTGTTTTGATTAAGCGCCTGTGAATAAGTTGGTTCTTGCGTCTTCGCTTAATGGGCGCTCTAGATATCTCGAGTTTGCGATGACGATTAGAATGTAGATTGTAGAACTGAAGAATAAGCACCTAAAGGTGTAAGCAGTGATAAAGAATGAGCAGATGAATGTATGGAGGAGCTGAAACCATGGCTTGTTGCATTATCAAGAATTTGTAATAATGACTACCCTTAGCAATGAGTGCATAGCAGTTACTGATATTGCGAGTTTTGTACAATTTTTGCATTATTTGATCGTAAAACAATACCTAAGTATCGGATTGTATCCAATAAAGTTATATACGTGTAGATTCTACTATATAATAACTTCCCAGTGGTATTAAATATGTTATAATGGAGTCAAAGGTTGGTATCTTACAGCGTTTAGAAATTGAACACGTCAGGCGCAAATTATGCCAATATGGCCCTATATGGGGTAAATGTAAGTGTCTTGGGGGACCCCTAAATATTTTTTAAATGTCATAAAACTGTCCAGTTATTATTATGGGACCATAAAGAAACTTTTTAGAGAGACTGCATAAAAAATTTCAACAAAAAATATTTCTGGGACACCCTAGCCTACATACATCTTGCAGCTAATCCACAGCGCAAGTCTTATAGTTAGAATGTTCTAGGCTACTCATAATATTGACAGTTGATTGCTATTAAGACGTATGTATGATATAGCCTACACTGCAGAGTGCGGATATGCAGTTGGTTTAATAAAGAATATACTTACTTGAATCATTTGAAAAACCAGAAATAGCCTACGAACCGAAAGAAAGCGAACTGAGATTCGTTCGATTGTTTGGCTATTGGCCTTGCATTAAATGTTTGTAATCCGGCCCTGCAGATGATAACAGAGTTATTGTTAATTACTTCCAAGTAATGGCCACTCCACTTGAAATAGGTTACAGACGGTAGTCAAATAACTGAATCGTTAGCGGATGCGAAGAAGTTAGGGTCTTCCTATCGTCATATGCTGTGGTGCAACTATAGTTCCCAATAATTATGTTAAGCGGATATACTCTGTTCTGAAAAGAAGGATGTGCCAAAGCCTATAATTATTAGGCTATCCTGGGTGAGTGATATCTTCTTTGACCCGCTATTTAGCCTACTGGTGCAGTCTTTACTCTTTATATGCCTATCATTATGTCACATGAAGATAGAAACATTACTTAGTCTATTTACAGACACAGAATATTTGTATATTATACTGTATATATATATATATACACACACACACACTGCAGTATAGGACCTTTAGGCCTTATTATATATATAATATATTATATTATATAGAACATATAAATACATTTAATGCACCTAATTGTGCACAAACTAACGGTATTACCAATAAGGCGTGAGTGTATTTTATTATACCTCTTCCAACAGCTGAATATCTGAATCCGTGATCCTCACGTGAAACCCTGCTGCTTTCGGTCAGTGCCAGTCCCAAGCCTCAATCAGGGAGGGCGACATCACCGGCGCCGACTGCCATTATGATTTTGTTAACACTGGAAACTATATTAGGCCTACTATAGGCTACTACGTGAAATGACCTCCTCTCAAAAGTTGGCCTGAGGTGGGTCGTTCGAAATTCCAGAAAGTGGTGACTGCTTTCAATTCGATGCGCCTTCAGATTGTTGGTAAAATACAAAATTCAAGTTTCCGAGGGCGTATGGAGTTTTTCGATTTTGGGGGTCATTTATTATCTGTTTGAAAAAGTGTCCACCGTCTCATTCAGTATACTATTATTTTCTTGACAGAGCCATTATTTTTAAATTTAAAAAGCTTCATCATACAATGTCTGCATATATGTAGGCCTATATATATAAGCATCTGATAGTCACAGCCAGTGCATTATAGTTCGAGGTATCGAGGATAACAAGCTTAATTAATAAGTTTAATAGTTGTTCATAAAATAAATATTTGGACATAAAACAGGACACACTTTTGAAAAATGTATTACCAGGGGCATTTTTCTATCATAAATATTGACGACGCTACGAAGGGTACAAAATTACGAATTTTTTCAAAAAATAGGCTACGTGAAAATAATAGCTTATTATTAAGACTTTTGACGTCAGGACGTAATACACTACAACTAAACTTCACTTTACAGACTTTACTAAGAATTAATTCAGACTCAATATTGCTGATTTGTTTTGCTTTTATGGGGGCCCTATATAAATGTTGAATTACAATTATTATTAGCCTAAAAAGGCATTTTGTTTAACAGCGAAGTTGGTTACAATTAGCGACACTGTGTCATAACATAGACGATTAGCGTCGCCCTCCTTCTTAATCCAGCCTTTGGGCTAGCTCTACCAGAGTACTGGCAGTGACGAAATCATGAAGAAAACTGCAGAAAACTTCATGTAAGACGATTAGGCTGCATGGTAGAAAAAGGAGTTAATTATTTCATGTAGCGCTATTCAGAAGCACAAAAGAGGGTTCCTTCGAGGTCTTAAAGTCGGATTGGTAGGCCCTACCCAAGACTTTCTCTGATAATATAATCCATCGACAAGGACATTGCAATGTAAAATCAGATGGTAGGCCTACAGCTATAATTTTTAGGGAAATGTAATGTAAGATAGGCACAGTTTTAATTTATAAATACAGAAAGGTAAGTTTGTAATTATTGGTACAGGGATAGGTAAGTTCATATGGGTACAATTGTATTATCTAAGGTAAGGTAAGATATGTCCCAGCCATGTACAGTTGAACACGTCTTTTCCGCATTGATTTTGACAGACGATATTATAAGTTCAGTATTACAATACAATTATAATACACGTCCTGTCTGACTCCTTGTTTCTCTGCCTACTTTCCTTCCTATCTCTGTCTCTGTCCCTCTCTCCGTGTCTCTATCTGTCTGTCTGTTTGTCTGTTTGTCTGGCTGGATGTCTATCTGCATGTATCTACCTGTCTGTCTTTCAGTCCCCATCTCTAGCTGTCTGTCTATCAGCCTCTCTGTCTAAATGTCTGTCTGTCTATCTACCTGTCTGTGTGTCTGCCTATCATTTCCTCTCTCTAGCTGTATGTCTGTACGTCTGTCTATATATCTATCTATTGTTTCTGTCTATATATATGTCTTTGTCCATCTGTGTCTGTCTGTCTGACTGTCTGTCTGGGTCTGTCTGTCTGGGTCTGTCTGTCTGACTGTCTGTCTGTTTTCTCTGTCTCTCTCTCTCTCTCTGTCATTACCTTCATCCACCCAGAATCGAGACACTGTTTTTAAAGCGGATCTCGATCGTCGACCTCGGCCGACTGCAGCCAATTTATTATTCAGCTCAATCAACAATTATACCGTTTGCAATTTATGAGAATTCGTTCCGGCTTTTCAAACCTGATTTACACAGATCCGTCTAGGCCTGCCCAATAATTATAGTTTAGTGGTTAGCATGCTGGGCTACCAGCCGAGAGGTCGTGGGTTCAAATCCTGCAAGGACAGATGTCTATTTCGAGATTTCAGCTCCACTCGCACCTCTTAGCCAACTCGGTTGTGATGAGTACACTGACCGTATACTCTCTGTTGGAAGATCAGGCGACGAGGGAGAGGACTGACTTTAATATGCCGAGGCTAAGAAAATGAAGTCGCTAACATTTCGAACCAATGGCTGTCTCTTCGCTCTACTTCCGCTATATGTATCTTAGGGTGTCCCAGAAATATTTTTTGTTATAAATTTATATGCAGTTCCTCTAAAAAGTTTCTTTATGGTCCTTTTAGTAATACCTGGAAAATTTTATGACATTTAAAAAATATTTAGGGCCCCCAAGACACATACATTTCCCCCATATTGGCATAATATGCGCCTGACGTGTCCAATTTCTAAACGCTTTCAGATACCAACCTTTGACCCCCTGATTACATATTTAATACCATTGGAAAGCTCTTACATAGTATAACCTACAAGTTTGTAACTTTATTGGATACAATCCGATACGTAGGTACTGTTTTAAGATCAAATAATGCAAAAATTGTACAAAACTCAAGATTTTCGGACTTTCGCAATATCAGTTATTACCACTAATTGCTAGGTGTAGTCATTATTACAAATCTTTGATAATGATACAAGCCATGGTTTCAGCTCCTTCAAACGTTCGTCTGCTTATTCTTAATCACTGCTTAGCCTACACCTTCAGGTGCTTATTCTTCAGTTCTACAATCTACATTATAATCGCAATCGTAAACTCGAGATTTATATAGAGCGCCCACAAAGCGAAGTCGCGGGAACAAACTTATTCGCAGGCGCTTAAT
>JACEVL010003970.1:0-11652 GCA_020284085.1 Aporrectodea caliginosa
ATTGTTATTAAATGAGAAATAAGTGTTTAAACAGTATTTTAGGATTATAATTAATTTAAAGTGCAAAATACTCAAAAAAGTATTTTAAGTAAACGTATAAGATACTGTCATACCAGAGCTTCCCATTTGAAAATAGTATGGAGTTTGAAAACCGATCGCGCTGAATTGAATAGGTGAGCGATGCGTGGTCGACCTCGGGAGCTTTTATTGTACAGCGTATTTTGTGTAGCGTATTCGTAAAGCTGCAGATAATTACTAATCTGGAAGCTGTACAACAACAAATTAAAGATTCACATTTACTGTAGCTCACTATAGTGTTCTCTGATCACATTGACAAATTCTCGCTCCTTGAATCACTGTCACTGACAGTGGGTGGCATTATGGGCGGCATGATATTTGATTCTGCCATGTCAATGTCACCTGCACCCAGTAGCGGCGCCAGGATTTCAGGTTTGGGGGCTAAAACCGAAATTTCTTCCCTTTCTCCCCTCCTCTCTGGCATTGGCAGTGATTTCCCACTTTTGTTGGGGGGAGGGCTGAGCCGCCGATAGGGGACTTCAGCCCACCCTAGCCCCATGCTGGCGCCGCCACTGCCTGCACCAAAATCGTGAGGTATCGACCATGTTGTTATGACCAATCATATTGCATAAAATTGGAGTGATCAGTCAGCAGTAACTAGGTCACGGAACGCATTCACCGCTGCCGCAAGTAAGTGAATTAATGTAATGTAAATTAAGTAAATAAAATAATGGTCTAGCTCCAGGTTCGTCTTGGAAGAGGTTCGGTCGGTATCGGGCTGGGCAGCATCCAATAACCTCAGACTTAATGCAAACGAGTCTAGAGAGATGTTGGTAATACAGCGAGGAACAGTACAACAACCACCACTGCTGGATGGCGTTCAACGGATCGAATCGATGAAGATACTTGGAGTAACCTTCAGGAGCAACCTTAGCGCCACTCCCACGTTGAAGAAATCATAGGCGCCTGCTCAGGTTCACTGCATGTACTGCGAATACTCAGATCTCACGGTCTCTCGCGGGAGGCATTGAACGTAGTTGCTGAAGCAACAACAACAACCCGACTACTGTATGCCCCTGCATGGTGGTGTAGGCCTACGTGACAGCAGCAGACGGCCAACGATTGGAAAGGCTTCTATCCAAAACAGATCGGTTGGGATATTTACGCGAAGGAGGTGCCACAATGGAGATGCGGGTCGGTCCAGTACAGGACCGTCTCCTCAAGGCCATCGAGGGGAATCGAGACCATGTCTTGCCACGCCTGTTCCCGCTTCCAACCCAATGCCATTATGCCCTCCGTCCGCGAGCCCACGGTTCTGCCCTGCCCTGCAAGGACGATAAACACTTTTTTCCAAGGGCTTTATACAACTAAGTATATCAATCATCCAAGCTAACACCAAATTTAAAACTAAACATTCTAAACAATTTAGTAATATCTCTTCTTTATTTTATTTTTCTTATCTAACTGTAAGCTGCGATGCGGTTTGTCATCTGGTTAGTCAATAAAACGAATAATCATCATCATCAGTCTAACTCATCGAGCGACGGCGGACGGTGCAACACTTTCAGCTAGTCGAGCGATTTACCGCTCGCGCCGTCCTTTGCTAGGGCAGCGACCAAGGGGAGCGAATCGAGCGATCGCCTCAAATGGGAAGCTCTGTTTCATACCATTGTATTTAAAAAACAAGTGCAGAATACTTAGATAGACAGTATTTAAAGTAGTATTTTAAATACTGCTATTTAAAATACTTCCCATAACTGCTCACTGCTCAGCCTAAGAATATTGCCTACCTGGTGTACGTCTCTCGTTTTCAAATCAGAATGCCAACCAGCGCAACCAGCTGATGGATGGAAGATTAAGTTGGCGTCAAATATTCCGTCTCATATGCATTTAAAACTAATGCTGGTCGATTCTCAAATCTAACTTCATTATTTCTTTACCAGCGTTAGGCTATAATTATCTGCAATATCAAGTAGCCACCCAAGGTGAAATCGCGAAACCCACAGACATTTGTTATCTACAGCCTATAATATTTACGCCCTAGATATGTGTATATATAGGCCTACGCACATGGATATTTGGACCTAAATATATCGTTTATATACTTTTTTATTTTGACTTTGCCTTATAGTATACAATCATTTACTGTACTTCAGCTCACCTATTGATTATTTATATCTGCTCTCACTGAAGTGTAAATTCCGTTGTGGTCTGTACTTAGGATGTGATGGGTAGCCTAGGGTCTACTGTCCATTTCTGTGTGTGTGTGTGTGTGTGTGTGTGTGTGTGTGTGTGTGTGTGTGTGTGTGTGTGTGTGTGTGTGTGTGTGTGTGTGTGTGTGTGTGTGTGTGTGTGTGTGTGTGTATTGTATTGTATTGTATTTGAACACTTGTTATAGCGCCCACTACCAGATTGTCCCATTCAGAGGCGCTCCCGACTACTGCGCGGACGCTGAATCGGAGTTTCACGCCGAAGCGCATGAGCAATTGCGAGTGAAGGACTTGCCCAGGGTCCCTACGCGGTGGCTTTGAGGTGGATTCGAACCCGCAACCCTCCAGCTGCAAGGCACCGAACATACCCCGCTCTCGTGCAAGACTTGTCTTGTTAAAGCGCGCTATAAATTTTCATTTGTATTGTATTGTATTGTGTGTGTGTGTGTGTGTGTGTGTGTGTGTGTGTGTGTGTGTGTGTGTGTGTGTGTGTGTGTGTGTGTGTTGTGCGTGTGTGTGTGTGTGTGTGTGTGTGTGTGTGTGCATGTGTTTTCGCCCAATCTGCGCATCTTCAGGGACTTATTGACCCAGTGGTGATTGCTACCACTTCGTCGGTGGCCTCTTTTAATACGGTGATCGAACCCACGGGTGGCCCCGAGGTCATCCCACAAGTGGCCCACACGTATTGTCGCCTTTGTTGTGTCTGCACTGTACGACTTCGCCGGTTGCTTTGTCCTCAAGAGTCTATTGTTTCATGTCGATTGGACCTTTGATTGACAGGTGAAGGACATCAGCTGCAGACGCATTAACCGCATTGACTGCTCGATTATGAATGATTGGATTATTAATGATGGGATTATGAATGACTAGATCATGAATATTGGATTATGATCGTCTAAAAACTGTAGGACACGCAAAGTACTTGCTAACCGCGTGTACTTAACAGGTTTAAAAGTGGCTGGAAAGAGAACATGCAAAGGTTTATGCACAGAAGCAAATCAAAGGGGCCAGGGAACCGAATTGCGATAGGCTGAAACAATGAGACGAATGTATTCATGTATGCATAATTACACAATGCACGTATGTTTGTATGCATGTATGTATGTATGTATGTGTGTATGTATGTATGTATGAGCACTTGTTATAGCGCCCCTTCAAGATTTCTACTCAGAGGCGCTCCCGACTACATCGCGGTCACTGAATCGGAGTGTCACGCCGAAGCGCATGAGCAATTGCGAGTGAAGGACTTGCCCAGGGTCCCTATGCGGCGGCTTGAGGTGGATTCGAACCCGCAACCCTCCTGCTGCGAGGCACCGAACATACCCCTACACCACCGCGCACTTATGTGTTTGTATGTATATATGTATATGTACGTATGTATGTATGCATTATGCATGATTGCATGTATGTGTATTTATGTATGTACGTACATACGGATATATACTGCACGTATACGTATGATACGTACGTACGTTTCTACGTTATGCATGTATACATGCTTGTAAATGTAAGTATGCATGTATGTACGTATGTCTTTCTATGGTTGTATATGTTTGTATGCTTGTACATGTATGTATGTATGTATGTATGTATGTATGCATGTATGTATGTACGTATGCTTCGATGCTATGTATGTATGCTTGTGTGTATGTACCTAAGTATGCCTTCGTGCAGCCCAGTGTTCAGTCCGACTTATTCGACACAATAATTTGTGCCTCCTCTGAAGTAGAAAATTCTGATATGATTCTGATATGCCATTCATTCTCTATCCATCGATCGCGCACTGAGAGGCATCGCTTGAACTATACATGGCCGTCCTGTGTTTATCGGTATGCATCAATCGCAGATCCACGGACACACACACACACACACCTGCACACACACGCAGACCCACACTCACTCACACACACACACCTGCACATACACACACACACCTGCACACACACGCAGACCCACACTCACTCACACACACACACACCTGCACATACACACACACACACCTGCACACACACGCAGTCTGACGCAGACACACACTCACTCACACACACATACGCACACACACACACACACACACACGAATACAAGACGAACGTGGTAGTTTGATTATTAGACACGCGGTATACTTAATTATAGAGTTACACGATGAGTGATCGTGTTTATACATATATAGACGATGGCAGGCACAAGCACACGTAGGCCTACATAGCGTTTTGTCTATCATAACCACCCACGGCGCTTGCGCATATGGTGCCTGTCTTCGAGCATTCGTTGCTGCTGCTGTTGCCTGTTGTCATGGTGATCGAAACACGAGAGACCCGCGGTTGCAGCAGCAGAGAGAGAGCCACAAAACAAGACTTGCTTGTGAGCGACGACCACGCATGCATGCATGCAGCATCCTTTTCATGCTTCTCATCCTCACCTTCCTCCTCTGCCGCGTCGTCCTCATCATCTTCTGCTTTATCATGCTTCTACTTCCCACTTGTACCTATTTTCCTCTTCCAAACGTTCCCTCTTGCTTTCTCCATTTCCTATACTGCTAACGATCTTCCCATTAAACGCTTCCTCTTCCTTTTGTTTTCTCTTTAACCTGCTCTAGTACGCATTTCCACTTGTTTTCCTTCTCATCCACCCCTACTCAGTGATCCCGTCCTAACCAAAAAAGAACCGGAACGCCGGCTTCAGACGCCATGTTAATCTAGAAATTTTTACAGGTACGGCGTTCCGGTCGTCAAAAAAGAACCGGAACGCCGACTTAAGACTTTTCTTTTTTCGCGGGGCTTTTCGGACTAGGAGCGCCTCTGATTAGGTCGTACTGTGAAAGGCGCTTTAGGTATCTCTAAATACAATACAATACAATATTCCAGGTTTACCTACGATGTTCAAAAACTGCATTCCTTTTCTCCTAGTTCTCCCCTTCCACAAAATTTCTTCCCTTTTCTTCTTTCTTGCGCATTCCCTCGTCAACGCTTTTCTTCCGTGTCAGTTCATCAGGTGTTTTCCCCACTCGCTTGTTTTCACTTGACCCGTGCTTCATTCTTTTCATGATTCACCCGCCTCTTCTTGTTTTCTTCTTATTCCCCTCCTGCTCTTCTTCAATTGTTCTTCTTTCACCTCCTTCTCCTCCTCCTCCTCATCCTTCTCATCCTCATCCTTCCCTTTCCACCTCCTCCTCTCCTCCTTCTTGCTCCTTCTCTTTTCCCTTCTCCTCCTCATCTTCCTCCTCTTTTCCCCTTCTCCTATTCTCCTCCTCTTCTTCCTCCTTCTCTTCTCCCCTTTCCTCCTCTCCTCCTCCTCGTCTTTCTCCTTCTCTTTCCCTCCTCCTCCTCTCCTCGTCTTCCTCCTCTTTTCCCATCCTCCTCTCCTCCTCCTCCTCCCCTTCAATTGTTCTTCCTTCATCTCCTCCTCTTTCTCTTTCCCCCTCCTCCTCCACTTAATTTCCTCAGCCCTGCTCTCTCTCTCTCCATTTTCTTCCACAAAGGCGGCGCTGCAACAGATCGCAGTACATACCACTCGTAAGCCAACACGCGGCGACATGTCTCGTAGCGGATCTAGCGACGACAGCGTCCAGCCTTTCAGTTCCTGGAGAGTCGGAGGCATTAGACGGAAAAGCAGCACGAACCGTACACAGACGATTCTACACGACTCCGACCGAAGCCGCCTTAGAGCCTTCAGCTACATGCGTTCGACGTGCTATCGGTTTAGGTAAACGTATGTACATGCACTCGTGGAGACGAGAAAGCGTTGTTGCCTTGTTCGGTTGGTACGAATAAAGGTCTTCTGGTTGCGTGTTTAACGTTGATGTGGCTGGCACAGGTCGTGCGGTCATATGAAGACATGTACAGTCGAACTACTGTTGTGTTCCTTGAGTTAATCTTCGGAGCCAATTCGGATTCTGAGCCATGTTGGACTTATTAGTCGAGGAACGACCGCCATTTTAGCCGAGTCCTACAACAGCGCACAGGTCAGCCAATATTATGTTCTGCAAGTCAGCTGCTCAGCGTGTACACGTGTATACAATGTATACAACAAGTTGCTCTATATGTGCACAGACACCATGTTCCATTTGTCCAAGTGTTAACAAGCCGCTCTATGGGTATACACTAACATAACCTGGGCATTGTTTATGCATCCACAATTCGCGCTATAGGTACACAAAATCATCTGCCCATTCATTGTCTATGCATCCAGAAGTCGCGCTATAGGTACACAATATCTGCCCCTTGTCTATTCATCCACAAGTCGCGCTATAGGTACACAATATCTGCCCCTTGTCTATTCATCCACAAGTCGCGCTATAGGTACACAATATCTGCCCCTTGTCTATTCATCCACAAGTCGCGCTATAGGTACACAATATCTGCCCCTTGTCTATTCATCCACAAGTCGCGCTATAGGTACACAATATCTGCCTCTTGTCTATTCATCCAGAAGTCGCGCTATAGGTACACAATATCTGCCCCGTGTCTGTGCATCGGATCATTGCATCTACAAGTCGTGTGTTTGGTACACAGACATCATCTGTTTATTCATTGTCTGTGGACTCACAAAGTCGCGCCATAAGTACACAAAGTCCAATTCATTGTCTATGTACAGCTAACGCCGCTAAGCTTAAAGCCTCGGAACTGCTTTGAACCAATACACTTAACCGACTTACGCACAGAGCAGTTTACATGCGCTTCGTAAAATTCGCTAATGTACTAGTATCAATCAATCAATCAAATCAGTTTTTATTGAACCATCATGTCCAGAAGCAATTATATGAAAATACAAGTATTCTGAACATCAACCGAAGATAATAACAGAGATGCAGCCTTCTGTAATGTCCTCAGAAACCGCCATTCGGTTAAAGTAAATCTAATCGGAATGTCTGTGATACAGTTTGCACACTCAGGAATATCGACAGGTAACAATGTTACATCACTTGCCGATAGGGACCACAGTGCAGCTAAGACAGACCACTGGACAGCCGCAGTCGGTAGCTGTCCACGGGCGAAATGTCTAGGCGTCCAGAATGTTCTAAGCTGTCTGTGCAATTAAGCAGCGTTCATATACATTATAGAGTATATTATACAGTATACACCAGGGGTGGCCAACCTTTTTGGCCTACGGGCCACTATGATTGTTGGTAAGCACGCGGCGGGCCGCAAAATGTTTGTCCTCACAGCCTGGAAAGAAATACAAATGTTTTTCATATTTTACATTACAGAGAGCAATGCATAACGGGCCTGTAGTCGGCTATACATATAACCGAATTATGAACATAGCGATATGCACATTCATTCATTCATTCCGGATATTTATATAGCGCCTCTCCAAGAAACCTACTCAGAGGCGCTCCCATGCAGCCCAGCCATGGCCAAACAGAAAGGACTTTAGCAGTTGGTAGAAAGCAGGCAAATTATTCCGGGACAGTAAGCGTAACATAAGCGACAGCCCATTCCAAGTGGAGGGGCCAACAACCGAAAAGGCTCGACGCTGTCTGACCGAGGAGCGGGCCCGAGGGACCAATAGTTCCCCCTTAGTCGAAGAGCGCAGCGCTCGACGAGAGGCTAAATCACATACCCGGAGTTGTCTTCCATTACAAATTTACAATACCATAATGTTAACACGGGATCGGTCAGCTTCTATGCATATAAGCGAACTATGCACTCATGTGACGTTAACTGTATTCACAAGTCGCGCATTAGGTAGGGCCTATACACATACGTCATTCTCCAAAAAGGGCCTATATCCTGCAAGTCAGCAGCTTAGCGTACATGTGTACACAGGTTGCACTAAAGGCACACAGGCAACATGCTCCTCAGTCCTACTTCATGAGCTGCATTGGCTTCCTGTTGAATTCAGAATAAAATTTAAATTGGCCTATTTGACCTACAAAGCCCTCAGCACCAGCACACCTACCTATTTTCATGCACTACTAACTCCTTACATCCCTCCTCGTTGCCTGCAATCATCCAATCATCATGTACAGGTCTTTTAGTTAAGCCACGATGCCGAACAGTTATGCATGGATTCTCGTGCATTCCACGTCTCTGCTCAAAAGGAATGGAATCGACTGCCACTCTCTCTTTTCGTAGCTCAAATTCACTTCCCTCCTTCAAAAAGCGGCTCAAAACTCACTATTTCTCCTTGGCATTCAAGGATTTGGAAATCTAAGTGCATCTTCACCTGGCGGCTGACTATTCGCGCCTCAGATTCACGTTTCGGTGTGACCTTGCGCGCGTTACAAATTTATTTAATAATAATAATAATAATAATAATAATAATAATAATAATAATAATAATAATAATAATAATAATAATAATAATAATAATAATAATAATAATAATTGTCCCATTGTCAATGCGTTATCAAGTCGCGCCATAAGTATCTAACATCATCTGTCCATTGTCTAAGGATTTTCAGAAGTCGAGACATAGGTACACATATGTCATCTGCCCATTCATTGTCTATGCATCCACAAATCGCGCCACAGGTACACAAAATAAACGCCATCTTTCCACTCTCTACGCATTCACAAGTCGCGCCATAAGTACACAACCGTAATCTGCCTGGCGTACAAGACTCCTGCTCTAGGTACACACACACACTGACCGCCGTCAGTGCTTGACATGGACTTGGCGTCTGTTGTACGCCGACGTGCGATCCATCGGCTCAGAAATTAGAGTACAAACGGCGATTTGTCTGCGGTCATGTCGGTCGCCTTGTATAAACGACGCCTTGACGGTGGTGGCTCACCACCGCCGCCGCCGCCGACGCAGACGCCGCCGTGGCCGGACTGCGCGCCGCCGCCTGCCTCTGGGTAGGCGAGTCCGGCCTGATGTGTGGATAGCGTGCATTCGAGCGCCGGTGTGAAGGCAACTAAGTACCAAGGCGAATGCAGTTCCGAAAAATGAATGTGATCGGTTTACGTGTCCGCTGATGTGAAATAGACGATTTCTGTTGCTTCGTACGTCAACATTATGCTTTGCCCTAGTTACGTCTAGTAATCGTAATCTCCAAATTTCTAAAGCGCCCCTTGAAAGGTAAGCGCTGGGCAGCAGCTTATTCAAGAGGACAAGAGCGCTGCGTAAGAATTCGTTTCACGTATGTAGCAGAAGTGGGCGGAGTAGGAACCGTGTTCGTCCAATAACCAATCTGGTACCACACCCGCGTTTTGGCTGAGGTGGTCAAGGCGGGGGAGGCGGATGTGGGGAAGGAGGAGGAGGAGGAGGAGGAAGAGGAGGAGGAAGAGGAGGAGGTGGAAGAAGGAGGAGGAGACGGAGCGTAAATCGCTTCCTCTTCAGCCGGAGACCGATAAGCGTTTAGCTAATGGCGTGATGAACCAGGTCTAATTATAATTAGACCTATAATTGGAAGCTGCATGCTCTCCATTCTCGTCATTAACCCGTCTTTATTATCACTCGGCAGAGGCCAAATGCGAGATGCACGCGAAATATTGATGGGCAAGAAGAACGATTTTACTCGGTATCTGTTGAGTAGCATGGTCACTTTCGTCTTCCAATCATCATCATCATCATCGTCATCGTCATCGTCATCGTCATCGTCATCGTCATCGTCATCGTCATCGTCATCGTCATCGTCATCGTCATCATCATCATCATCATCATCATCATCATCATCATCATCATGTACTAATGCATTTAACCTGTATGTACTGAGCTGCGGTTTGCCAACCTGATCAATTGGTTCTAATAAACGAATATTTCATCGTCATCATCATCATCATCATCATCATCATCATCATCATCATCATCATCATCATCATCATCATCATCATCATCATCATCATCATCATCATCATCATCGTCATCATCATCGTCATCAGTTCCTGACGCCAGCCATTTCGCGGCGATGGATGCGAATAAATGAGCTACGTTATCCTCGGTCATTTGTCAAGTCCATTGATCCAAGTGATATTATGCTGGTTATCAGACATCCAGAGATGGAGATCGATAGATCGAAATAGATAGAGAGAGCTGCTCAGTGTATGTATGCATGTGTTTATGTTTTATCAAGGTGCTTCATATAGCTCCTTTAAGTGCATCACAAAAGGAGGCACACGTGATTATTACTGATCTTAAACAGGCGTTTAATACAGTTGGAAATTGTTTGCTGAACAAGGTCAAATGTAACAGCACGTCTATTAAATGAAAGAGTAAGCTTATACCGTGAAGACAGTGAGCTGTTTGCGTTCGCGTTCTCAGTTACAGTAGCAGACGAACACATTACACTAATGTATGAAAATATGTGATACTATAGCGATAGAAACTCGAATGGAGGGTGGAAGGCATGGCCCCTCTCTGATTTCACCTTTGTAACTGACTTTTCATCTAGCATCTTTAGGCGCCATATCGTGGATATATTTAACAGAGATAAGCATTAAGCAGGTACTACTAGATTGGTTGAACATGTTCCAATGAAATGGCTGTGGCGAAATAATACGTATTATTTTTGGAAGACTGTTCAAGAAAGACGGTCCAGTGCACAAGAAAGCTTATGTGCCCGTATCAGTTTATGGCAGGAGTGTCAAAAAACCGGCCCGCTGGCCATATCTGGCCAGCCGACGATGTTTACTGGCCCGCGGAGCATTGCCTAAAGATTACTGTGATGTTCGTGATTGAAAAACGAAGATCAAATTGAGATTTTATAAGCCTAATTTGACTGTTTGTATACTACAAAAATTGCACCATGTAACAAGTGATTCTTGTACCTGGTTGCGCATTGACAACCAGGTCGATAATAAACGATTCTATACATATATTCAAGAATTAGTTTTGCAAAAAATGTTGGGACGGGCTCACCGAGCCTCCTCCCAGACCCCTACGACCATTTTGCTCAGGCGTCTTCGGTACACTGACCCTCCACTTGCTTGAAAATATTGCCGCTGTCCTACCATTAAAAATTGTTGACGAAAAGAGGCAGAAAGAGACAGAAAGAGACAGAGACAGAGAGACACCATAAACTGATGCGGGCACATCAGCTTTCTAGTGCATTAGACCGTCTTTCTTGAACAGTCTTCCAAAAATAATACATATTGTTTCGCCACAGGTTCATGGGAGCGCGGGACCAAGAAGTCCCGACGGGCTGAGAAACACAGCGTTCGTCGACCTGGCTGGCTCGAGGAAGGTACGGGAAAGTCCCTGATGTATTTAGTATGTGACAAAGCTGTTTTAGTGATATTTGTGTCCTGCAATAGAAATCCTAGATTCTACGTTGGAGGCCGACGAGGCAGAGCATGAAAAGGCGCTACAAAATGATGCAAATGGCCTTTGGTCCTTGAGTCTTGAGACCGCGCCTTATACGAGTATTCTGCGATTTCGTGCGAGTCGTTGTCTTGTATAATTTATGTCTCTCTCTGTCTCTGTCTCTCTCTGTCTGACTCTGTCTCCGTATCTCTGTGCATGTCTCTTGAATCTGTCT
>JACEVL010003971.1:0-11230 GCA_020284085.1 Aporrectodea caliginosa
TCACAACGCTTTTGAGTAAATGTATTGAAGACTCACTCTAATCTATATATGCTATGAATGAACGAACGAACGATTGAGAGAATGAGCGAATGAATGAATTAATGAAATAACGAAATAATAAATTAATGAGTTAATTACCAAGCCTAGAGAAACCATAGATTCAGCTGTGCAACAGAGTGTATATTTTATTTTATTTATTTATTTCAGAAAATTTATATAGCGCCCCTTCAAGGATGCCTACTCAGAAGCGCTCCCAGCCCAACCCCGGTCGAACAGGACAGTCTTAAGAGAACTGAGAAATGAGGCAGAGTGACCAGCAGGTGTCAGACGAAGCATGGTAGGGAGCCCATTCCAGGTTGAAGGGCCCGCCACGGAGAAGGCGCGACGCTGCCTGAGAGCAGTCCGCGAACGAGGAACAATGAGCTCAGCCTGTGCAGCCGAGCGGAGAAAGCAACGACGCTGGACGCATGTGGTGGAGCAGCAGAGCTCCCGCAAATACGGAGGGGCTAGACCCTCAATACAGCGCCGGACCAAGACAGAGATTCGATACACAATACGCTGTGGGTAAGGAAGCCAGTGGAGCACGTCCCTCATGTATTCAGAAACCCGCCCAAACCTCAGAATGCGGCCAACAAGGCGGGCGGCAGTGCGCAGGACCCTATTCAGGGACCCGGTCCGGCAGGCGGGAAGTCCATCATAAATGGCGCTACAGTAGTCGAGCCGTGAGACTACAAAAGCATGGACCAGCGTCGACGCTGCGCTAGGAGACAGAGAGCGGGAGATTACCTTGAGCTGTCGAAGCTGATAGTAACAGCTGCGGCAGAGAAGATTTATGTGACGCGTAAATGTGAGTTCCTGGTCTAGGGTGACTCCCAGGTCACGAACTGAGGTTGAGAAGGTGAAGTTGGGGTATTTCAAGGCAAGTGAGGTTAGGTCTATTTTAGAAAGCTGCTGGGGTGTGCCAAGCCAAATAAGCTGAGTCTTAGTCGGGTTCAGCCGCAAGCGGTTTGAGGACATCCAGGACTGCAGGGTCTCCATAGCCCGGCTCATTGTTCCAACTGCCGCATCGGCCTGGGTCGCAAGACAGTGAATATAGGCTTGCAGGTCGTCTGCGTAGGACTGACCCAGGACAGATGCAGCCGCCAGAATGGACCCCAAATCAGCAGTGTAAATTATGTAAAGGAGAGGGCCAAGGACAGAGCCCTGGGGCAACCCAACTGGAGCAGGGACCCAGAGGGACCTCGTGGACCCATGGGCCACCATGAAGGAGCGGTCTTGCAAGTAGGAAGTAAGCCAGTCAAGGATGTTACCAGAGAGACCAAAGGAAATCGATAAGCGCTGCAAGAGAACGTCGTGATCGACAGTGTCAAATGCAGCGCTTACGTCAAACAGTGCAAGGAGGGTGACCTGGGATCTGTCAATGGCCCCATAAATGTCAGAGAGGAGGCGGATGAGCAAAGTTTCTGTCGAATGGCCCTTGCGGAAACCTGACTGAAAAGTCTTGCATTAAAACAACTGTACTACACTGTATTAGTTCAAATTTACTGTCATCAGCAGTTTCTAAGTTTGGCGCGCTAACTGCACGTGTAAAACAATCTACCGTCAGCCAATGTTTAGGCTACTTTAGGCCAAGCGCCCACGAGCCGACAGCGCAACTAAGGCCTAAGACTAAAACGCTTAACAATCGATACACATTATATATATATATCAACCTAAAGAACACCTGTGCTCATTATATATGCAAAACACTTGTTCACATTACCTCCTTCCCTTTCTTTGGATTGAGCAAATTAAATTTAAAAATTTGCAAAATCATCTAAATTATGAAAATCGTACTAAATTATGCAATAAACTTAATACTATATAATACAGTAAAATAAACAATCTTATAATCTAGATAAACAATCTGCTACAACATTTAATCGTCCTTTCTTATAATTAACCTCTACATCAAAAGTTTGCAGTGCTAAAGCCCAACGCACCAGTTTAGCAGACTTAGACATAGATTCAGTCAGATAAGTTAAAGGATTGTGATCGGTAAAGATGTGAACTTTAGATCCAATTATTATCTCTTTCAACTTATTTAGAGCCCAAACAATAGCATAGGCTTCTTTCTCCACAGTTGCCCATCTCTTCTGAGTGTCAGTCAACTTCTGACTTATAAATGATACAGGGCGTTCTATTCCCTTATCATCCATCTGTGTTAAAACAGCTCCTACTGCAAAATCACTACTATCGCAGTACAAATTAAAAGGTTTTCCAACATCAAAAACATATAAAACAACTTTAGAGCGTACAGCATCTTTAAGTAAATTAAATGCCTGTTGATGTCTATCAGTCCAATCAATCTTATCTGGAACATGTTTGCTTGTCAAATCAGATAGAGGCTTCGCAATCTGTGCAAAATCTTTGATAAACTGTCTATAGTAACCAAAAAATCCCAGCAATTGCTTAACTTGTTTCTTCGTTTCTGGGGTTTTCAAATTAATTAAACTTTCAATTCTATCTGGATTCATTTGAATCGTTCCAGAACCAACCACATGACCGATGAACTTTACCTCACTCTTACCAAAGATACATTTCTTTAAGTTCAGAGTAATGTTATGCAGTCTCATTTGCATTAAATATGCATCTAAATGCTGTAAATGAATCTTCCAATCATCTGAATGCACAGCAATGTCATCTACATAGGGCTCAGCAAATTCATTTATAGGCTGTAAAACCATGTTAATTGCTTTAACAAATGTTCTTCCTGAGTTGATCATTCCGAAAGGAACACGAGTAAACTCGTACAGTCCATTGTGAGTAACAAAAGCAGTTTTCCATTGATCAGTTTGCTTAACAGGACAAGTCCAGTAAGCACTTCGACAATCAAAAATCGAGATCACATTTGATTTTCCAACTTTGTGCAACACGTCTTTTACAATCGGCATCGGATATTTACAATCCACAGTGAACGAGTTAATGTATCTGTAGTCGCAGGCAAGTCTCAGAGAACCGTCTTTCTTTTTAACAATAACCAGCGGACTTGCCATTCTGCTCGAAGATGGTTTTATAATGTTGGCTTGAAGCATTTCTTTAATTTGTCGTTCAACTTCTGCTCGATAGATGAGTGGAATACGGTAAGCCATAAATTCTTTTTCACGAAATTCCGGTTTCAGTTCGATTTCATGTTCAACCAATGTACATAGTCCAGGCTTTTCAGAAAATCGATCAGAATATTTGTTCAGTACTTCCAGCAATTGTTTTTGTTGAGTCAATGTTAAATGGTTAATCTGATCAGGATCAAGATTCAGTGAGTTCTTTTCATCTTGCAAGTCATTCTTTGTCAGCAGTTCAACCACTGAACCAAAGTCTTCATCTTCTTCAACGATTAGTCCACAACTCATTGCTCTTGTAATGTACTTTCTGATTTTATTTGCGTGAATTATCTTTCGACAATCGTCACCCATATCAATCAAATAAGAGTACTTTGATCTTCGTTGTATGACAGTACATGGACCATGCCATCGTGAAATCAGTTTATTTGTTGAAGTCGGATACAACACAATAACTTTTTCACCCGGTTCAAATTCTTTATGTTTCGCTCTTTTGTTGTATTGATTCGTATACTGTAATTGCTTCTCTCGTGAATATGATTCTGCAAACAGTAATGCTTTTTCCATATTTGCTTTCATGTCTTTCAAGTACTTTTCTGGTTGGATTCCAATATGAGGTGGTAAATTAATTTCTCTTGTCCAACTTTCTTTTAAAATTGCCAATGGTCCACGCGGAATCTTTCCATACACCAACATATAAGGAGCAATTCCAGTAGTTGCATTCGGTACTTCTCGTAATGCCCACACTGTAAACGGAATTACTTTGTGCCATTGCCTTGGATTGTCAACAATTACATGATGGATCATTTTCTTGAATGTTTGGTTCCATCTTTCTACTAATCCAGCTGCCTCTGGATGACCTGGCGTGTCAAATCTTGGACTACACCCCATTAAATTCAGAAATTCTCTTGTCAGACTCGCAGTAAAATTTGTTCCTTGGTCACTTGTGATCACTGAAGGTACACCAACGTTCATGAACAACTCCATCAAAGCATCACACACAGCTTTCGCAGTTAATGATTTCAACAGAAACACTGTAGGCCATCTGGTGCAAGAATCGACAATACATAAACAGTACTTGTGACCTGCAGCAGATGCTGGCTCGATTGGTCCTACACAATCCACCGTAATTCTTCTAAACGCCACATCTTCTCTTGGAATTGGAGTGATAGGAACCCTGTCCATCACCAAACTTCTTGCCTTTAACTGACATTTCTCACATGATTTGCAAAATTTCACTATATCTCTTCTCATCTTTGGCCACGTAAAAGACAACTTTATTCGTTCTCTAGTTTTCTCTTCTCCAAGATGTCCTCCAAATACTGATTCGTGAGCCAACTCCATCACTTTCATTCGTCGCTCTTTTGGTAACACCAATTGATATATCGTTTGCTCTAATATTCGATATCTCTTGTACAGTAAGCCATTTACCACGCAGAATTCAGATTCTTTATCTGGCGCTAACGTCCACCATGCTTTCAATGATTCATCTTGTCTCTGCTGTTCTTCGAATTTCTTTGCGTCTGCAATCTGCATCTGTTGTTCTTCATCTTTCTCATTTTCTTGAAACAAATCTCCTATCTCCACATCACATTCATTATCCTCTTTCGTTTCATTTAGATTACCATTCTTGCATGCAGCCATCTCTTGTTCACTCATCTCTGCTGTTATACCGTCTTGTATTAAACTTTGTTGATCATCGCTTTCGTTTTCCTCTTCACTTGAACTTTCAGTTTCACTTTCCTCTTCGACATCTACCACTTTCTTTCGCTGACTCTGCAATCTCGTCGTTACATTTGCTTGCACATCTCCTTGTATCATTTTCACTTGTGGCACGGCTTTAAGTTCTGCAATGATTTCTGGATGCAACAAGAATCTTTCTGTGCTTCCCATTTTTGCAATACTAGCACACATCAATGTTACATACGGTGTCAGTGAACATTTGATTTTATGCGGAATTATCTCTTCTTCCACATCGTTACAACACAGCCTTACATCAACTTTCACTAACTTTGCAGGAATGGCATCTCCTGCCACGCATTGTAAGTTCACTTTTCCAATCTGCTCCACCTTCATGCCTTCCAGTAATTCTTCACTAATCACCGGAACCTCTGCTCCAGAATCAATCAGTGCTTTTACTTTTATTGGTTCTTTTCCTGCTGTTCCACGAATTTCTACCTCGACGTACTGCAATAACACTTTCTTTAATGTTGTACTTTCATCTTTTCCAGCCATTTCTTTCTGCATTCCATTGTCCAATAGAATTTCTTTCTGAATATCAGGTGAAAGGTGACATTTCATCACTGACTTTACTTCAGTTTCATTATTCTGATGTTCTGTGGCTTGACTTTCAGAATTACCAACCACTTGAATTCGATTCACCCTCGAATTTTCTTGTTTTCCATAATTTGAGGCTGTAACAGGAACTGGACAGAATTTCATCAAATGCCTGTCTGATCCGCAGTTGTGACAACGTTTCACCACTGCACCTCGTTGTTCGAAGCTTTCTTTTCTTTTATATGGAGTAAACGATGCATTGCCTTCTCTCGCGACAAACCTTGGTGGTGACTTGTTATATACCGGACGTTGTCTGGCCATCATCGATTCTCTATTCTCGTGAACAACCGGAGAATTTGGTTTCACTTCTGCACCTCTGAACTGATTTCCTGTTTCTTGATTGCTCTTCCAATGAAAACCAAAATTTGGAGTGAACTGTTGATTTCTTTTTACATTGGGTACAAAACCAAAACTTGTCTTATTCGGAATTGCCAAACCAATTCTATTATTCACATGAATGTCCGCTAGGTCTGCCACAACACTAGCTTCGTAACAATCAGTTCCTTCCTTCGACAATACAAACTGTAGTGGACCTGGTGGTAGTGATTCTTTCAACTTATCTGCCACTAACAAATCAAACAACTTCTCAAAATTCTTATCCACTTTGCGACTTTTCACATAATAGTTCAGCAAGTTCTTCAGCCTAGCTGTAAACATTGTATACGTTTCTTCAGCTGTCTTCTTCGCATCAATAAACTTCGATCTGTACTCTCTCGGTGTCAACTTGAATTCTTTTAACAAGTGCTGTTTCACGATCTCATAATCATCTAAATCAGCGAATGACAATCTGTTTAGAACAGTTCTAGCTTTCGGAGTCATCAATGGCAATAGTAACTTCACCCAGAATTGTTCTTGCACGTTGAAACTACGAAACGCATTCTCAACCGTTTCGAAATATAATGGCACCTCCATCATATCGTTTGGCATTTTAGGTAACACGTGTTTCATGGCATCACCAATTTTCTTTATTTTCGAAACCATCGTTTCACTTTCTTCCTGTTTCCTTTTCTGTTCTTCTCGTTCTTCTTGCCTTCTTTGTTCTTGTGCTTCTCTATTTTGCTTCTCCTCTTTGAGTTGTGCTTCTTTTAATGCTATTTTTTGTTGTTCCAACTTTAAACGTTCTTGTCTTTCCGCTTCCGCCTTCTCCATGCTTTCTTTCTGTAATTTCAGTTCTTCTTGTCTAACCTCTTCTGCTCGCTCCAACTCTGAAATTCGTACTTTTTCCTTTTCTTCTTCACGTAGTCTCTTCTCTTCAATCTGTTGCTGACGTATCTCTTCGTCACTTTTCCGCGCCCTTTCAAATTCAATCATCTGCTCTAATCTTCTCCTTTCAGCATCTTCTCGATCTCTTCTCAATTGCTCTAATTGAATCTCAAATTGCTGCTTTTGCAACTCAAGTTCTGCCACACGAACTTGCTCTGCTTTCTCTTCTTTCTCTCTCTGAAGACGTTCTGCCTTCTCTTCTTTCTCTCTCTGAAGACGTAATTCTTCCTGTCTTGCATTCTCTGCTTTCTCTTCTTTCTCTCTCTGAAGACGTAATTCTTCCTGTCTTGCATTCTCTGCTTTCTCTTCTTTCTCTCTCTGAAGACGTAATTCTTCCTGTCTTGCATTCTCTGCTTTCTCTTCTTTCTCTCTCTGAAGACGTTCTGCCTTCTCTTCTTTCTCTCTTTGAAGACGTAATTCTTCCTGTCGTATTTCTTTCTCTTCTTGTCTCCGTTTCTCCTCTCTTTCTTTCTCGTCTTGTCTTCG
The DNA here is from genome assembly GCA_020284085.1 of Aporrectodea caliginosa. NCBI lineage: Eukaryota > Metazoa > Annelida > Clitellata > Crassiclitellata > Lumbricidae > Aporrectodea > Aporrectodea caliginosa. The sequence goes on from JACEVL010003971.1 coordinate 7,185, forward strand.
TTTCTCCTCTCTTTCTTTCTCTTCTTGTCTTGTCATCATCATCCATTGCATCATCGTCTCCATAGACATAGGCCCAGGCGGTTTCTCAGTAACCTTTTCCACAGCACCACCGACAGCACCTTCTTCTTCTTCTGCTTCTTCTTTAAGCCAGACTTCAGCTAGCGCTTCTAGCATGTCTTCACGTGACATATCTTTCAGCTTTTCTTCTTCAAAACCAGCCTTTAACAAGCGCTGCTTTAATCTTTCAGAAGACATCTTCTTCAGTTCTGCTTGTTTCTTGACACTTAATTTCTCCATCTTACTTCTTTACTTCAGTGCTGTCCTTTCTGGAAAACACGAATTTTCTTTTGTGTTTGAAGTATTGGGGATTGTTCTTTGTTTGATAACAACCAACTTTTATACCTTTGTCGTTGAGGCTTTCGTTGTCGTAGATTTACCAATGATTTGAATGCGTATTCACCAGTCGACGTTGTTTCGAATCCCAGACGTTGTTTCGAATCCCAGACGTTGTTTCGAATCCCAGACGTTGTTTCGAATCCCAGACGTTGTTTCGAATTCCACCGCTGCTGCCACCAAATATGTCACCAACTCTTTTCTTTCTTAGTTGTGACCTACCTCAAGAACTTTCCTTATCTCTACATATAAATTGCTCAACGTCTTCTAACTGTTTAAGAATTAAATTGACACAGTTCTTTGAATGTTTCTTTCTTTCTTCAAACACAGTTTAATAACAACAACTCAACTCTTGCATTAAAACAACTTACTTTAGGCCAAGCGCCCACGAGCCGACAGCGCAACTAAGGCCTAAGACTAAAACGCTTAACAATCGATACACATTATATATATATATCAACCTAAAGAACACATGTGCTCATTATATATGCAAAACACTTGTTCACAGCTTACAAGTAAAAACGGAGCTTAAGTGGTAGGTCATTCCAAATGCCATCAGGGGAGCCAACAACCGAGAAAGCACGGCGCTGCCTAATAGCCAAGCGAGTGCCCGTGGAACAAGGAACTCACCCCTCGTCGCAGAGCGAAGCACCCGACGCGCTGGAACATCAGACACTGATGACAATGTTCTCTAACATACATGTAGGTCTGAAACCATTACCATACCATAACCATCTGGCATCCACAACCATTTCCAGTCAATGGATAGAACTTAAAAAACTACCTATATTATACTGATGTCCTGCAGCACAGCTTCATTTCCTTTACTCAACTCCGCCGCCCGATTATATTGACCACTGACCAGTCTGGCGAAGATATATATCATATATCAAATGAAATGCGGACGCGCATCACTGGTTCCCTTGCGCTGACGGTATAAAGCTTAAGAGGCAGAACTCGTTGGTCAGCTCCGCGATGGCATATACCTCGAGAGCTCTATATGTTCCGGTTTCGACCATTAAACCTGACGTAAGAGTCGTTTAGGTGATGAGATTCGTTTTTATTGTTGTGTAAATCATGCTGCAGATGACAAACCGCATCGTAGCTTACAGTTAAAGATGGTAAAAACGAAAAAGAGATTTAACTAAAGTGCTAGAGTGTTTGATTATAATATATTTGTTATTGGCGTGGATGATTGATATACTTGTGTAAAACTTAAGACTTACCTGCATGTTTCAACTTGCTTACCCACAGTACTCTGATTTCTACTTCCTCTGATCTAAAGACTATCTATACTATAGGGTGGGCATTTAACGTTATAAACGCGATTAACGCGTTAATTAATTAACGCGATTAAATTTTTAACGCAGTTAACGCGATTGTCACTGCGCCCAATTATTTCTAGAAATGAGCTAAAACAATTCTTGATAAAACCGCTCAGTTTAAACTTTAAACTTAAAAGTAAACACTAAAAAGTAAAAATAAGTAGTAAAAGCATTGTGTGCTTTTTGTTTATTGACTGCAATCATTGATATAGCGCATATTCAACGTAATTACTCGAGTCGGTACAGTAGTTGTTAGGCTACTTGTTATCTATTGTGACATGCGTTAAAATTAATCGCGGCGTTAAAAATTTTAATCGTGCGATTAATTTCGATTAAAATTTTTAATCGTTGCCCACCGCTACTATCTACCAGACTGCCTCAAGAGGTTTCAGACTACGATTTTACTTGAGGCGACCATAGACTGATGCTCTCATGTGTATTAAGATAAAGACTTTATAGAAGTTATTGGCTGATTATTACTATATTTCAGGTCAACCAGGTTGGCGATCGTTGCTCTCTGATGCTCGTGGGGATAATATTATGCAGTTGCAGCGCTGTCTCGCATCAACTGCGCCTGTATTAGACTTCCCTCTTAGTACAATTTTCTGTTGCACATGCCTACGGTTGCGTTTGACTTTGTTCAGCTAGCAATAATTCAAACTGCTTGAAGCCTCACTTGGTTAGATAACTTACATGTAGCTAGTGTAGGTTATTGCTTTTGAAGCTCCGGTTGTTTGGACAACCAACAGGACCGGACCAGAGTTCTACGAGGTTGGAACTTCTTGGAAGAGACCAACTGGACGCCTTAGCCACAGTTAGACACGAGTCCGATGGAGTCTGACCAACACCCGCTGAATGTCGGATTACGCACGACCTTGAGACGAGATTAGCATACAGACGGCTGTCAATATGCTTCTGCCAATGGCAATGGCTTCTCCTCCAAAGAAGATGACGATGACGACGACGATGATATTGATTATGATGATGATTATGATAATGATCATGATCATGCTAGTGATGATGATGATGGTGATGACGATTATCGCCATGGTGGTGATGATTGCGATGATGGCGATGATGGCGACGGTGGTGGTGGTGGTGGTGATGATGATGATGATGAAAATGATAAATTATGCTGATGACGATGATGATGACGACGACGATGCTAGTTGTGTTGATGACGACGATGACGATGACGATGATTATGATGCTGATGATAATGATAATAACGATGATAATGATATTATGGAACGATGATGCTGATTGTGGTAGAGGCTATGATGCTGATGATGACAATGATGTTGAACTACTCCGATGTGGGCTATGGAACCAAAACTTCGGCGGGGACAGACGGAAAGCGAGTAACTGTATATAGAGGATGTCAGATGGTCTGTTCGCTCTATAGGCACCAGCTGCGGAGTCTGGGTGTTGGAGTGCAGATCATCATCAGATGAACCAACGCCCTTTGTCAGGCTCTAACACATTAGGGGATATAATAAAATTACTGTCAATGTTTCATGACGAAGTTGCAGAGCGGAAATTCTCTGCGTGAATAAATACCCTCACGTCGGTGAAAGTATCCATGCATCTACGTATGTGACAATGTATACTATACGTAAGCATGTATGCATATATTTGTGATGTACGTAATACTGCGTATGTATGTCTGTATGTGTTTATGTATGTATGTAATTTAATGTAACTGAACATTTATATAGCACCCTTTCATGGTATCTACCCAGAGGAGCTCTCAGCGCTAGCCTTTATGATCTTAAATGTCATTACGAACGAAGAATATATTACATCAGTTAGTAATGCGATACAAAGATACATACACGTATGTATGTATGTATGTATGTATGTATGCATCTATGTATGTATGTATGTATGTATGATGTATGCACTGTATGTATGTAGGCCTATGTATGTAGGCTTATATGTATAGCTTAATGTGTGCATTTATCTATGTAGACCTATGTAGAATGCACGTATGAATTCAGTGGCAATGCATCCTGGTCACCTCATCTTGAGGAGCATAACCCATGTATGTTTGTATACATGGATGCATGTTTGAGATTAAATCCGATCAGGTCGAATAAAATTAGATCAGATTAAATTAGAGAAGCTTACATGTAGATCAGAATGGATTGGATTAGGTTTGAGTGGATAATGTTACAGGAGCGTAACTAGCATTACGCAGTTACGCAACTGCGAAAAGATTTTAACAGCTCTCAAATATACAAGCCGTTTAGATTACTTATTGACATTCTAGATTACTATTATTCGTTGAATTTCTATTGTGCAGACTTTGTTATTGTGAGGTCGGCA
>JACEVL010003972.1:0-11089 GCA_020284085.1 Aporrectodea caliginosa
TGAAGTGGAGTCTTCCATTGGGATTTCTGGTTCTAAATGATCGTTATGTTTGATTGTTACAGTTGATGACGATGTATGGGAGTCTTCCATTGCGATTTCTGATTCTAAATGATCATTATGTCTGATTTGCACTGTTGATGATGATGCAAGGGAGGGCCATAACTGATTAACATTACTGGATTTCAGTTTATCAGCATAAGTTTGAATGTTTACATTATTAACTGTAGGGCAGTTAGTTCCTTGATTTAAATTTACAATAAGATCTTTATGCATTTTGTCAAATTGCTGATTTATTTTAACCTTTTGAATGGCTTCATTTAGTGTTATATTTTCTTCTGCTCTTATCTTTAATGCTTTTTGCAGTTCGATATATTGAGGACATCCTCTAAACGCAGCGCTATGAGCCTGTCCACAATTAGCACATTTCTGAGTAATTGAGTTACATTCTTTAAATTCATGACGACCACTGCAATAGCTACAAATGGTCTCTTTTGAACATTGGAATGTCAAATGTCCAAATTTCTGACATTTATCACAGCGTTTTGGTTTGGGAATAAACAAATGAACTTTGAATTTTCGATTGTCAAATTCAATCGTTGATGGAAGAATGGTGTTTTTATTAAAAGCTACCACTGTAGCATTGCTCGTTTCATAGTTCCCTAACGCATACATTTGAGAAGCACCGATATCTTTAGCTATTTCATTTAAATTGTGTTGGTCTTCCAGCAATCCATAAATAACTCCTTTAACCAAGTAATTAACTTTCTGCTGATTTGGTGGCACTGATTTGCTTGAATTAGGTTTCACTCTAGTTAAATTATATGGTAGGCTTACTTTGACTGGTTTATTATCAAGATGGTTCAATTTCATTAGTTTATCTTTTTGTGCATTAGTGCATGCTATTATTCTAAGGGTACCATTTTTGGTAAGATAAACTTTATCAATTTGACCACCAGCCTGTTCAATTATCTCCTTATTTAGAAGACGAGGTTTATGTTTGTAAAGCTTAATCAATTGATCTCGCTCACCAGCGTTGTTAGCATATCATAGCGTTGTGGAGCATATCATAGCGTTGTTAGCAATATTATTAAAGGTGTTTTAAGACAACCGAATATTTTCTTATTATTCCGTATTTTAACGGTGTTTTGTAGTTGCCGTTGACGTCGACATTCTCCTATTTGAGGACAACGCAAATTTCTACATATTATACACACAGTTATTATTATTATTATTATTAAGTTGTTAGCAATATTATTAAAGGTGTTTTAAGACAACCGAATATTTTCTTATTATTCCGTATTTTAACGGTGTTTTGTAGTTGCCGTTGACGTCGACATTCTCCTATTTGAGGACAACGCAAATTTCTACATATTATACACACAGTTATTATTATTATTATTAAGTTTGTTAAGAGTTTTACAAACCGTCTTTTATCTTAAATAATTAAAGATATAAAATGTTTTTCAAGGTACTTTCTGTGACTTTCAACGGAATTAGCGATTTATTATTTATTTATTTACTCCAAGATTTAACGTCGTCATATGACTTATTATGAAATTAAGAGACATATACATAGCGTTGTTAGCAATATTATTAAAGGTGTTTTAAGACAACCGAATATTTTCTTATTATTCCGTATTTTAACGGTGTTTTGTAGTTGCCGTTGACGTCGACATTCTCCTATTTGAGGACAACGCAAATTTCTACATATTATACACACAGTTATTATTATTATTATTAAGTTTGTTAAGAGTTTTACAAACCGTCTTTTATCTTAAATAATTAAAGATATAAAATGGACGCGGTGGTGTAGCGGTATGTTTCTGTGCCTTGTAAACGGAGGGTCGCAGGTTCGAATCTACCTCAAGCCACTTCGTAGCGACCATGGATAAGTTGTTCGCCCATAATTTGCTGTGAAGAAGGCAATGGGAAACCACCTCACTCATCTCATTCATTCGTTCATTCATTCATTTCAGATATTTATATAGCGCCCCTTCAAGATTTCTACTCAGAGGCGCTCCCGACTACAGCGCGGACACTGAATCGGAGTTTCACGCCGAAGCGCATGAGCAATTGCGAGTGAAGGACTGCCCTTCCCTACGTGGCGGCTTGAGGTGGATTCGAACCCGCAACCCTCCGGCCTCAAGGCACCGAACATACCTCTACACCACCGCGCCCCACATCTCATCCCCGGTTGGCATAAAAGCCAATGGACCACGGGCAGACAACTCATCATCATCATAATATTACTTTAATTAAGAGTGTTTATACGGTCACCGCAACAATTTTTGCACACCTTCTCTTATGTTTTTACTAAAATATATAAATGTGACAATGTATCGTTATTTTGATAACTTCCCTTGTCAGGTTTGGACATCAATTAGAATCTGTGAATGTACGACGTTATAAAATGACCCTGCCCTTTATAAAAATTAGGAGTGGGCAACGATTAAAAATCTTATTCGAAATTAATCGCACGATTAAAATTTTTAATAACGCGATTAATATTTAACGCATGTCACAATAGATAACAAGTACAACTACTCTACCGACTCTGAATAGTTACGTTGAATATGCGCTATATAAATGCTTGCAGTCAATAAACAATGAGCAAACATTCTTTTACTAGCCTACTTGTTTTTACTTTGTGGTTTTTACTTTAAAGTTTAAAGTTTAAACTGAGCGGTTTTATCAAGAATTGTTTCAGCGCATTTCTAGAAATAATTGGGCGTAGTGACAATCGCGTTAACTGCGTTACAAAATTTAATCGCGTTAATTAATTAACGCATTAATCGCGTTAATAACGCATTAAATGCCCAGCCCTAATAAAATGAATTTATTAGGTGCATGAGATCCTTCACCACAGCTGCCCATTTAAATGGGCGCCACGCCTTTTAAGGTTCCCGTGTACGGGCCGTGTTAGCCCGAGACTAAAATCTCCTAAATAGGCAACCATCTGGTAGTGAACCGGGAACCGTATGTACTGTGCGCATGGGACGTACGTTCTATCAAATGTAGCTAACTGAGATAACACTCTGTACACTCTCGGATGCACCACTCACCATTATCATTGGCGGAAAGTCCACACTTAGCTCAACTCCGCCATTCTGTGCTGGTGCCAGTCCGAAGCCACGATGAATGAGGGGGCGACGCAAAGCATCTTTCTTGTGACGCATAATCGTTGAGCAACAACTAAACCATTAGCCTGGGGCAGCAGGAGCGCAATAGACTACAGTCCGTGATGGACCGTCTGGTCCGACTACGCTACCTACCAGAGGATAACCCAACATTGGAACAGCTGTATAGAACAGCAGATGGGAACCTCTTTACTGCTGCCTTGGCGGACCCGGGTCATGTTCTGAACCCGCTCCTCCCTCCTGTAAAGACACTCCCCTATTCCCTGCGTCCCAGACCACATGACCGAATTGTCCCACAGGCTGACAACTTAATGAGAAAAACGTTTTTAAGAAGAATGCTTTATAATGTGTAATTTCATGTAAACCAAAGTGCAGTTATGCAGTTGGATAAATAATGAATATGCTTACTTACTTAAAGTAATCTATATCATTATAAGCATCTTTGATTTCCTTACTTACTTCAAAGTCGACCGTTATAATACCCACGTGACTTTGTATCCATGCAAAGGTCAACATGCAACCTTGAATATGCGGAGTTTTTAATAACTTCAACATTGTAAGATATCTGAACACGGTTTACAAGTCACAAGTATATATAGCAATAGGTATTCGTTAATATGGGTGAATAAAATTTCTGGAATATATATATATATTCGTTCATTGAGAAAAACAATCTGACAAAACGCAGAAATGCTAACATGAGTGATAATGGAAAATTAAAGTTCATTATAAGATTTTAGAATAAACTAGTAAATATTTTTTACAATGATCTGGGAATAAATTGAGAGTTGTCCTTGGGTGGGAGAGTATGGTTGTGTGCTCTAAGTCTTAATTGGTGAAAGGAGAGTGGTCGGATTGGAGGTAGGAGTTGGTGAAGTATATGCTTGAGGTCATAATTGTAAAAACGTTTTTTATTTTTTCCCCCAAAACGTCGTTTTTTCGTTTTTTATTTCTCGTCTCGTTTTTTTTTCGTTTTTTTATTTTTTGTATGCAACTTTATTTATTTATTAACTGTCTGTTACTATTTGTTTAATTTTATTTTTGTCTGATATCCCTTAGGCTAAGTTGTCTCCGTCCTTTCAAGGATTCGTCTAATTTACGTCACTATTTTATTTTTTTCATTGAAGGTGTGGCGCTTAGGCGTGAAACACCGAGTTAGGCCTGTTTCTGTTTACATCTGATTATTCAGTTCAGAAGTGTTTTTCTTCGCTCGTCTTCGGCTACTATATAGCTTTCGGACTTATCTTCGTGATTCTTCACTCGGTTTTCAAAGTTTGCGTTTGTTTCGTACTTTTTCTGACGTTATGGATATGCCTAGCGTCGTCTATTCGGGTGACCTACTTTGGTCGTTACGCTCTGTTGCGTCTAAGATTGCACGTACTTCACGTAAGGCACTGTTTAGTGCTGGGCTTTGGCGCCCGACTTTGACCTCCTTCTCAACCCATTGTTTGGATCGACAGTCAGCTGGACCTACTCAACCGCGACCGATTCAATCACAGCAGTGCCAACCGGGCGCCCCACCGAATTCCTCGTCGTCTCCTTCATCGTCTTCTGTTCCTGCTGCTGCTGCTGCGCCTTCTGCAGAGCGATCTCTTCGTCTGGCTACACTGAATGCCAGATCTATAAAGGAGAAATATGTTGCCATCGTCGACACCATCATCTCAAATGAGCTCGATGTTTTGGTGCTAACGGAATCTTGGCACCAAGCGTCGACAGATGTCTCGCTTCTCCGATCTACGCCTGTGGGCTACTCCGTCATTGATCGCCCACGTCCTCCGTCATCGTCGGACACTGTTTCTCGAGGCGGGGGCATTATTATCTACCATCGCGATCATCTACGCGTTAAGATGATCGCCCTCTCCTCCTCTCCTGTCACCTTCGAAGCCCTCGCTGTCTCTATCTCATCCTCATGTGGACCGCTCACTGTTCTGGCCATCTATCGCCCTGGATCCTCACCTCCGTCATCACTGTTCTTCGATGAACTCGGAACAGTTCTTGAACAGTTTGCCCTTCATAACACGCAATTGACTATTCTCGGCGATTTAAATCTCCATCTTGAGAATGCGACATTGCCATCTTCAATAGACTTTCAACTGAACATGGAGCAATTTGGATTAGCTCAACATGTATCCTCGGCGACGCACCAGGCAGGTGGGTGGCTGGACGTGGTTGTCACCAGGGATGACTGTTCTCCGCGAGTTGAGGTATTTCCTCCGATCATCTCGGACCATGGGCTGGTCACTGCCACCATTCCGTTTCTCCATGAAACGCCACTCTACGCTGTCAGACAGATCCGGGGATGGCGACGTCTTGATCGTGAGAAGTTCACGGCTGCTGTTCTGGCTGTTCCAGCCTTTCAAGACCCGATACAGTTCCAGGATGAACCTGCGGAGCATCTCTTCGACATCTTCCAACGTGAGATGACTGCAATCATCGATCGCCTACTCCCTCTACGTCAGGCAAGGATGCGTACTCGACCTTTATCCCCCTGGTTCGATGGGGAATGCTACACCTTACGTCGTCAAGCTCGTCGATTGGAGCGCGTGTTTCGCCGAAGTGGGCTCGCGGATGACAGAGCCGCTTGGGTGAAATTCGTTCGTACCATGCATCGTCGCCACAGGGAGAAGGAGGGTCAATACTGGGAAAGCAAGATCAAGTCCAGTACCGGAGACCCGAGACGCTTATGGTCCACCTTCAAGGACCTGCTGGGGAGTTCAGGAACTACTTCATCGCCGGCTCCTCCTCCGTTCTCAGCTGACGAATATGCTAACTTCTATGCCACAAAGATCAATGCTGTTCGTCGTGACACTGCCGACTCTCCGCCGCCCTCGTTCTCCTCGACTGAGCTCTCTTTTTCCACCCTTGCTCCAGTCACCGAGGCTGAGCTGCGTCGCCTCATCCTTGCCTCGCCTGCCAAGTCGTCGGAATTGGATCCTCTTCCGTCCTTTCTTATCCAGGAGCAAATTGAAACTCTCCTTCCGTTCCTGACGATACTCTGCAATTCTTCTCTACGTGACGGTGTCTTACCGGCTTCACAGAAACGTTCCATCATCACGCCTACCCTGAAACAGACTGGACTGGATCCTTCTAGCCCTTCTAGTTTTAGGCCTATATCTAACGTCAGTTTTATCTCTAAACTAATCGAGAAACTTGTAGCTTCTCAGTTACTCAGTTACCTAGATTCTAATAACCTTCTACCGTGCCATCAGTCGGGTTTCCGTAAGGGTCACTCTACGGAGACTCTCCTTCTTAGACTTCTTAATGATGTCTATAGTGCTATTGACCGCTCTCAACTTACTCTTCTTGCACTCTACGACGTAAGTGCAGCCTTTGACACGGTAGACCACGATATTCTCCTGCGTCGCCTTTCTATTTCCTTTGGAATCTCTTCCTTGCCTCTTCAGTGGCTTTCTTCATACCTCTCTGATCGCTCTTCATCTACTGTCTTCCATTCGTCGCGTTCCCCTTGGATCCCCGTACCTATTGGCCTTCCCCAGGGTTCTGTGCTCGGTCCTCTTCTCTATATCCTCTTCACTGCTGACCTTGAATCTGTTCTCGCTTCTAGTGCTCTTTCTAGCCACTCATACGCTGATGACCTTCAGTCCTACTTGCATTGTTCTGTAAGGGATGCTTTGAGTGCTGTTCGCTCGATGTCTCGTGCAACTGACACTCTGTCTGCCTGGCTTTCTTCCAATCGCCTGAGACTAAATCCTCTTAAAACCCAGTTCATATGGCTGGGTACCCGCCAGCAGCTGGCAAAACTTGACCTGAACCTTCTTGCAGCTGAATTTCCTCTAATATCATTCTCTACCTCTGTACGAGACCTTGGTGTCATCCTTGATCAGGAACTAACCTTTACTAAACACCTCTCCTCTTTGTCTCGCTCCTGCTTTTACCATCTTCGTCAGCTTAGGGTCGTTGCTCGCTCTCTTTCAACCTCTGCTGCTTCTACTCTTATCCATGCCTTCGTCTGCTCTCGTCTAGACTATTGCTCTTCTCTTTACACTGGTCTTCCTCAAGTCCGCTTGTCCTCCCTTGAGAGGGTCTTTCGGTCTGCGGCGCGCCTTGTTGGTTCCATTCCTCGCTGTGGTAGCGTATCCTCCTACATGCATCATACTCTACACTGGCTTCCCCTCCGGCAGCGTATCCTATATCGGCTCTGCTCTCTCGTCTGGCAAAGCGTCTTGGGTTCAGCTCCTCGCTACTTGTGCACCATCTTCACTCTCTCTTCGTCTATTAAGGGTCGCTCAGCCCTCCGTTCCTCTTCTCGGGGTGACTTCTTGGTTCCACATGCCCGCACTGCTACTATGCAGCACCGAGCATTCTCTGTTGTTGGTCCAACAGCGTGGAATGTCTTGCCATCTTTCCTTCGGTTATCTCCTCGCATTCACTCGGCTTCCTTCTACGCCCAATTGAAGACTTTTCTGTATGATCAGGCCTGGCTTGGGAGCGCCTCTGAGTAGAGCCCTTGAAGAGGCGCTATATAAATTTTATGATTGATTGATTGATTGACTATTTAGTGTCATCAGTTGAGAAATAAACAGCACTGACGAAATAAAATTTATAAAAGCAGTTTGAATTTCTAAGTTACAATGCGAAATGTTGTCTTTGTACTCAGTAATCTCTTGACTGACTGATAAACTGAATGATACACTCCGATTAAGTTCGTACTGAGGTAGTCAAAGAATGTATTTTTAAGAGGAAATTCTACTGCAAAGTTTAGATTTAATTGTTTATGTCCAGTTATTGCCAGCTGCTTTTAAACCAAGCCATTTGAACTTCTCAATTTCTTATTAAACCAAATTGAAAATAAAATAATTTAGATTAAAGTTACTTGGTGTTTACTAATAAAGTTATGTTGCAAGAGACTTATTAAAATTAAATTGTGTAAACGCAGTTTTTATTTTTAAAATGCAGTAAACAATGTAGAAAAAGTCAAATTATTTTCTTTTGGAGATCGTTTTCAGCGTTTGAGTTTCAATAGAACGACGCACGTTTTTTATTTTGATTTGACCGTTTCTAACAACTATGCTTGGGTTGTGTAATATGGACTTCCAGGATTTTCTCATCGGCTATATTGCAAGTTCAGAGACTGTTGTAAAGATTGCTCTAGGTAACATATGCTTTCTACTGCACGAATAAATCTGTTTCACTCCACAGTAGGTAAATATATAATTGTTTCAAATAATTATGTCAGGTTTTATTGGAGGCTATAGATGTATGGTTTATAATAAATACTTATAAGTGCTTGATTCTTTAAAACATTGAATCGACGGTTCATTAGTCATAATTATTATCCAACTATGTGTAGTTCTTCGTGGATGTTCGGAGTTTTCCGGTGAGGCTTTGTCAACGTCATGACATTTGTCCTTCCACAAGAAACGCATCAAATTTAACAGAAAAGGGGTTACGCATTAGTTATATAATTCGAAAAATTCGTAATTAATTATGTATTCATGGGATACATACTTCTGTCTTTTTACCAACTCTTTTCTTTCTTAGTTGTGACCTACCTCAAGAACTTTCCTTATCTCTACATATAAATTGCTCAACGTCTTCTAACTGTTTAAGAATTAAATTGACACAGTTCTTTGAATGTTTCTTTCTTTCTTCAAACACAGTTTCAAATACAATCAAAGTTCTTATCAATACAGCTCAACTGTAACTTCTAACATACAGCTCTCTACTGCATTAAAACATCTACTACACTGTATAGTTCAAATTCACTGTCATCAGCAGTTTCTAAGTTTGGCGCGCTAACTGCACGTGTAAAACAATCTACCGTCAGCCAATGTTTAGGCTACTTTAGGCCAAGCGCCCACGAGCCGACAGCGCAACTAAGGCCTAAGACTAAAACGCTTAACAATCGATACACATTATATATATATATCAACCTAAAGAACACCTGTGCTCATTATATATGCAAAACATTTGTTCACATTACCTCCTTCCCTTTCTTTGGATTGAGCAAATTAAACTTAAAAATTTGCAAAATCATCATGTACTAAATTATGCAATAAACTTAATACTATACAAAACAGTAAAATAAACAATCTTATAATCTAGATAAACAATCTGCTACAACATTTAATCGTCCTTTCTTATAATTAACTTCTACATCAAAAGTTTGCAGTGCCAAAGCCCAACGCACCAGTTTAGCAGACTTAGACATAGATTCAGTCAGATAAGTTAAAGGATTGTGATCGGTAAAGATGTGAACTTTAGATCCAATTATTATCTCTTTTAACTTATTTAGAGCCCAAACAATAGCATAGGCTTCTTTCTCTACAGTTGCCCATCTCTTCTGGGTGTCAGTCAATTTCTGACTTATAAATGATACAGGGCGTTCTATTCCCTTATCATCCATCTGCGTTAAAACAGCTCCTACTGCAAAATCACTACTATCGCAGTACAAATTAAAAGGTTTTCCAACATCAAAAACATATAAAACAACTTTAGAGCGTACAGCATCTTTAAGTAAATTAAATGCCTGTTGATGTCTATCAGTCCAATCAATCTTATCTGGAACATGTTTGCTTGTCAAATCAGATAGAGGCTTCGCAATCTGTGCAAAATCTTTGATAAACTGTCTATAGTAACCAAAAAATCCCAGCAATTGCTTAACTTGTTTCTTCGTTTCTGGGGTTTTCAAATTAATTAAACTTTCAATTCTATCTGGATTCATTTGAATCGTTCCAGAACCAACCACATGACCGATGAACTTTACCTCACTCTTACCAAAGATACATTTCTTTAAGTTCAGAGTAATGTTATGCAGTCTCATTTGCATTAAATATGCATCTAAATGCTGTAAATGAATCTTCCAGTCATCTGAATGCACAGCAATGTCATCTACATAGGGCTCAGCAAATTCATTTATAGGCTGTAAAACCATGTTAATTGCTTTAACAAATGTTCTTCCTGAGTTGATCATTCCGAACGGAACACGAGTAAACTCGTACAGTCCATTGTGAGTAACAAAAGCAGTTTTCCATTGATCAGTTTGCTTAACAGGACAAGTCCAGTAAGCACTTCGACAATCAAAAATCGAGATCACATTTGATTTTCCAACTTTGTGCAAAACATCTTTCACAATCGGCATCGGATATTTACAATCCACAGTGAACGAGTTAATGTATCTGTAGTCGCAGGCAAGTCTTAGAGAACCGTCTTTCTTTTTAACAATTACCAACGGACTTGCCATTCTGCTCGAAGATGGTTTTATAATGTTGGCTTGAAGCATTTCTTTAATTTGTCGTTCAACTTCTGCTCGATAGATGAGTGGAATTCGGTAAGCCATAAATTCTTTTTCACGAAATTCCGGTTTCAGTTCAATTTCATGTTCAACCAATGTACATAATCCAGGCTTTTCAGAAAATCGATCAGAATATTTGTTCAGTATTTCCAGCAATTGTTTTTGTTGAGTCAATGTCAAATGGCTAATCTGTTCAGGATCAAGATTCAGTGAATTCTTTTCATTTTGCCAGTCATTCTTCATCAGCAATTCAACCACTGAACCAAAGTCTTCATCTTCTTCAACGATTAGTCCACAACTCATTGCTCTTGTAATGTACTTTCTGATTTTATTTGCGTGAATTATCTTTCGACAATCGTCACCCATATCAATCAAATAAGAGTACTTTGACCTTCGTTGTATGACAGTACATGGACCATGCCATCGTGAAATCAGTTTATTTGTTGACGTCGGATACAACACAATAACTTTTTCACCCGGTTCAAATTCTTTATGTTTCGCTCTTTTGTTGTATTGATTCGTATACTGTAATTGCTTCTCTCGTGAATATGATTCTGCAAACAGTAATGCTTTTTCCATATTTGCTTTCATGTCTTTCAAGTACTTTTCTGGTTGGATTCCAATATGAGGTGGTAAATTAATTTCTCTTGTCCAACTTTCTTTTAAAATTGCCAATGGTCCACGCGGAATCTTTCCA
>JACEVL010003973.1:0-12454 GCA_020284085.1 Aporrectodea caliginosa
TATGCCTGCTTTATGTCTTGTGTCAATGCACAATTATTTACATTAGCCTCCTGTTCAGTAAATGATATGTGTCAAAATGGGTCTCATTCCCTATAGAACACAGAACTCAGGTCACTAGATGTGGTTTGCTTTCTGACAGTGCCAGTCCCAAGCCTGGGCAAAGGAGGAGGGCGACGCTAATGATCTTTGTAATCGCACATTGTCGTTAAACTGAAAAAACTACTACTACTAGATGTGGTTAAACCCTCGATAATGCGATGCTCTACTTAGGCCTTTAATACGTCTTCAATCAATCACTACAGTAAGTCATCCTAACCTGGGAGTGTGCACTTATTATGCTCTTATTATTTACGTTTTTTTCTGTCGTTGTACTGTATGTACCTTTGTTTTCTCACCTTCTTTCATGTTCATGTATAATTATTTTATGTTAGTTAAGCATTTACTGTGTTAATTCTGTTATACCACTCTGATAGCCAATATGCATCTTTTTAACCTAATGATCTCAGGTGGCCCTGGCTTGCGGGACCTTCGGCCCCTTTTGGGTCTCCTGGGTAAACCGACAATAATTGTATAAACATGATGCAATTGAACCTGTATTAAGTTGGTTACCGAATAAAACGTTATGTTATGTTATGTTATGTTATGTTATGTTAATCTGAGAAATCTCTCTCAGTCCCGTTTTATCGTACATAGGAACTCCGCCACTGTTCGCTTTACTGACAGTGCCAGACCCAAGCCTGGATGAAGGAGGAGGGCGACGCTAATGATCTTTGTAATCACACAGTATCGTTAAACTGAAACTACTAAGTTAAGTAGGCCGTTGGTTTGTCCCATTGAATGTAAGATGATGTCAAAGTCAATGGCCATGCATGGATTCCACAAGGTTCAGCCAAACAAGAAACCCAATCGCTCTCAGAAACCCATTTGGGTGTTACTCGCATTCTGGCAGTGCCAGTTCCACGATTGAAAAAAGCAGGAGGGCGAAGCTAATCATCTTTGTGATGATACCACTTTGTTAAACAGCAAATAAGTAATCAAATCGCCAGTTTAAGACTCCATCACCACCTGGATTCTGGTATTGCCAGTCCCATCCCTGGAGAAGGGAGGAGGGCGACGATGATCATCTATGTTTGAAACAGTATCGTTAAACAGCTACTAATTGACTTATCACCAGTTTATTAAAACGTTTCACACACAATCATAATTATGGTAATGTCGACGTTAACGGCCCTCGGCGTTCACGAGATGTCGCTAAACAATTAATGACAAAGTGATCGTAGAAGACACCTTTAAAACCCTCCCTTCAGGTGCTATAAATAAGGCAATTGCATTAAATCAACAGCGGCATTGGTTGAACCTCGATACAGGCTAATTTCAACGTTAACGGCTTTTGGCGGCCTCAAGACGTATCAACACAACGAAAAAGTGCTTTCCATGGGGTGATGCCAGTCCGAAGACTAGATACAAGGAGGGCGACGATAATCATCGTCGTAATGACACACAAAGCGTCGCTAAATAGAACCTACCGACTTATCAGAAGGGTTGGATTCTGTGCAATGGTTTCTATTGTAGTGTACATGTGCTCATCCGAAAGCATCATACATCAAATCTCGAGATGGAAGAAGAAGAGAAGAGCAGTTCCTTATGTTCCTTTTGAGAGTCAGCAAGTGTGAAGTGTTAACGGATTAAAATATAGACGGTTACTGTGTCGGGACTGTGAGCAATGAGCAAGTCCTTGCTAACAACAGCTCAGCGTCGTCGATTGATGATTGGTCATTACGCAGTGTCACTTAATAAAATGCACAAATTTATGAGGATTATCGTACGCGCACCTATCCCAAGATGTCACTAAGGAATCAATGACAGTGATCATATTAGACACCTTTAACACGCATTCTTCCAACACAATAAATAAAGCAAATGCGTTTAATCGTTAGTAACAGGCCTCCGATGTCTACGTAGATAGGTCGAAGTTAGTGGTCCTTAGCGGCCAGAAAATGAAGATAACAAACAATGGAAAACTGCCAACCATCGGCTGGTGCCAGTACGAAGCCTTGACACTAGACGAGGACGATAGCGATCACTTACGATGTGATACGCCAGGAGTACATTGTTCATGGCTCCTCTTCTCACCAGCTACATTCTTTCCCAATCTATTGAATCTCTTTCTTCTGATCTCAATTGTTGGATGTCCTCTAATCGTCTTTCTCTCAACTCTTCCAAGACTCAATTGATCTGGCTTGGCACTCGCCAACAGCTAATTAAACTTGATTACGATTTGCATGCCAAGCAGTTCCCTCAGTTTACGTTCTCGACAAATGTCCGTAACCTGGGTGTTACTCTTGACAGTACTCTTTCTTTCTCTACACATATCTCTAATCTCTCTCGGTCCAGTTTTTATCACTTGCGGCGTCTACGTGCCATTCGACGATCTGTCCCCTCGCCGATTTTTTCTTCCATGGTTCATGCCTTTGTCTGTTCACGCATTGACTACTGTAACTCAATTACTTATGGGCCTACCAAAACTCCGTCTGGCTCCAGGTCCATGTCAGTACTTAATGCTGCTGGTCTCGTTTGATTGCCCGCCTACCTCATTATGGTTCTCCCATATTTCGACTTTCATGACTGAAGACCTTCATTGGCTTCCTCTAACTGCTCGGATCCAGTTTAAAATTCTCCTTCTCACTTGTAAAACGTTTTTGGGTCAAGCAACCACGCTACCTCTGTGATCTTATCCAGCACGACCTATCTCAGCTACCTCTGGACGTGTCCGCTCTTTTGACCATCATGACCTTCTAGTTCCTCGGTCTCGAGACTGCCACGGCACAGCATCGCGCCTATGCCTCTGTTGGACCTTTGCTATGGAATGACATCCCTGCTTTAACTCGTGCTGTGATGTTATCTGGGGCACCACTGTTTCTGCTCGTTCTCTTAAGACTTTTCTTTTTTGAGGGGCCCTTCGCACTGGAAGCGCTTCTGATTAGGTTGTACTGCGAGAGGCGCTTTATAAGTCCGTAAATAGAATAGAATAGAATAGAAAAATAGAATAACGGGAACTTATTCACCTTTTAACCTCTATGCAATATTCTTTGCATGGGATTCCTGTTCAGCCGAGGATTTGTGTAAAGTAGGAGCTCATAGTTGACGGCCTTCCACAGGGCTCGGTGCTGGGTCCCCTTCTTTACATCATTTACACCTCTGAAATTGGTTCCCTACTTACTGCTTCTGCTGTGCTAGGTCACCTGTATGCTGATGACGTTCAGGCCTACCTGCACTGCCTTGCTACTAACGCCACTGCTGCTGTTCGAGCAATGAGCCTGGCTTTGGGTGCCCTGGAGGCCTGGATGTCATCGAACCGCCTGCGCCTCAACCCATCTAAAACCCAATTTATCTGGCTGGGCACTCGGCAGCAGCTTGCGAAGCTAGACCTTTCTACCATTGCTGCAGACTTATCTCAGTTTGTCTTTTCCTCTGTTGTCCGTGACCTTGGAGTTACACTCGGACCAAGAGTTAACCTTTGCCCCACTTATAAACCGCCTCTGCCGTGATTCATACTATCAGTTACGCCAGTTTCGCACTGTTGCGCGCTCACTTACTTCAGACTCCACCGCTACACTCATCCACTCTTTTATCACTGTCCGACTTGACTACTGTTGCTCACTCTATGTTGGCCTCCCCAGCTTGTCGGTTGGGGTGCCTGAACCGGGTCCTGCGCTCTGCCGCACGCCTTTGCGGACGTATTCCCAAATTTGGCCACGTCTCAGGTTATATGCTGGATGTGCTTCATTGGCTCCCTCTACTGCAGCGGATCTCGTATCGGATCATCGCTTTGGTCTGGCGGTCCTTGCTGGCCTAGCCCCTGCCTATCTACGCGACCTCTGCTGCCCTACCTTGGGTGCTGCGGGTCGTCGCTCTCTCCGCTCTACTGAGCGGGGCGTGCTCATGGTCCCTTTGACCGCACAGCTACTAAGCAGAATCGGGCCTTCTCAGTGGTTGGCCCCTCCCTCTGGAACGGGCTTCCTTTGATGCTGCGCTTGTATCCCAGAATCCACTCTGAATCTTTCTATACTTGCCTCAAAACTGTCCTTTTCAGCCGTGCTGTGGTCGGGAGCGCTCCTGAGTAGTAACCTTGAAGGGGCGCTATATAAAACTTTGTAATGAATGAATGAATGAATGAATAGTTTATAAAACATCGATCTCTGGCCAACCACAATACTTCCGATCCATCATCATTGCCCATACCTACCATTATTCAACGAGTTCAAAGTGAGGCACATAGTTTATAAAACATTGAACTCTGGTCACCAGGTGGCGAAAAGAGCTGTAAAATGCTATTGTCTACTTAGAGACCGATTATACGCTTTTCATCGATCATATAAATACGTTCTTTACGTTCTAGCACTAATAGTAGAGCTGTAATATGCCAAAACTAATCTTTGTCGGCGGCAACGGCCTATGTTGTCATAAGCTGCCGTTAAACTGAGGACTCACTCACTCACAGCACTAATAGCTGTAATATGCCAAAAACTAATCTTTGTCGGCGGCAACGGCCTATGTTGTCATAAGCTGCCGTTAAACTGTGGATCCAATCCAATCCAGCACTAATCCTCTCCGGAGCTCTTTAAAGCAGATTTTAATAATTATTGTCTTATTACCTTTATGCGTAACTCTTATAAAACATTGAACTCTGGCTAACCGCAATACTCCTGATCAGTCCTTATTCTCCAGACTTAACGTTATTCAACGAGGTCATCACATTATATTTTCAGGTCATACCTAACACTTGAACGGTTATTGATGAACGACACTTTTCGGTTGCTTGGTGTAGATTTGGGAACTCCCTTCCTGTATCTTTTCGTTCTGCTCAGTGCTTTGTTAACTAAGACTGTTCCAGATTAGGATAGGATCCATAGTTTAAACGTCATCTTGTGGCAACAAAGGCTGTTGATGTCGGAAGAAATTGTTTTGATAAGGTCTCACAGTTCGTGTGGCATAATACAGCTCAATATCAAATCGTTTATTCTCCATCAGTCTTATCGGACTGATTTCCAGGATGTTGACCTGATTGTGATTTGAATTTCATGCGCCATCGGTTTATGCCTTGTGGTTTAGACTCCAGCGAAGTTACTTACATCGTGAAATATTATAAAGTTCACACAGAAGCCTGGAATTTGTCTTTTTACGATCCCTTATGACTGTGGAGTCTTTGATTTCTTACTCTCATTTTAGAAATGGATACAGTAAATGTAGCCTATCCATTTCCAGAATGAGAACTACAGCTACGTATGTAAATAATGTTATATCTAATTAGAATACAAGTTAATGGTCGACGTGATTCCCCTTGGCAGATAAAACAGTGCTCGTCTTGGACACCTTGAACATGCATTCTTCAAACTCTATAAATAAAATAAATGTGTTAAATTGCCAGTAGATTAAGATGCATTTCTCATGTAGTAAGTATGAAGTTGACGGTCTTTGGCGGCCACAAGCAGTTGCTTAGCATTAATGATGGACACAATTAAAACGTTTCCTTCAGACTATAAATTCTTAACTCCACCACTGCTTGTATTATGGCAGGGCCAGTTTCTAGCCTGGGGATAGAACAATTTTCTTTGTTATTACACCTAGCAGCTAAACAGCAACCAACCAACCAACTATTAAATTCTGCAAAACGCGTTCAATCGTCAGAACACTATTCAACTTGTATCATACGGTCGACGTTAATGGTCCTTTGGTCGCCACAATATACTGTTAAAAACGGCATCAAATGATACCAGTCCTAAGCCTATAGTAGGAGGGCTACGTTAAACACCTTTTTTATGACAAATCGTCGTTAAACAGAAACTACGTAATGTTTTACCACTTAGCAACCTTTAAAACGTTACTTCAGATGCTATAAAATCAGCCAATGCGTTTGATGGCCAGATTAAACAACTGTATAGGTTTAGTGCGAAAAGTAATGTATTTGCTTCACTAGTAAAAAAAACTGTCCTAGACAAGTAGTTTAGAGATCTAATTTTTTGTTCTTCAGTTAATGCAGGGCGAGTTTGACCTTTCTCTAAAGGCATGTTTTTGACCGTTCCTGCCTACCGCTTATCTTCCTATCCACATGTTTAGAAGCATTATTTGCGTTTATTTGAGTATTATGTTTTAACAGTGTATTGGATTCACCAGTCATTTCGGGCATACCGTGAACAGGCAATCTGTTCTGACTTCTCCGTTTGTGTTCTTCAATTAGGGCTACATTTTTGGGTTTTGTCTTTTTTGGTCTATGGTCCACATTTGATTCAAGTTTTGACTGACTAGTTAAAACATTCTTAACTACTAAGACATTTTCTACAAGTTGAGAAGCATTTTTTGTTTTTATTTTAGCTTTACTTTCTAACATTGTATTTGATTCAACAGTTATTTCAGGCATACCATGGACAGACAATCTGTTCTGATTTCTCAGTGTCTGTTCTTCCTCTAAGGTTGCAGTTTTGGGATTTGTCTCCTTTGGACTAGGGTCCAAATTATCAAGTGTAACATTTGATTCAGGAGTTGACTGATGAGTTAAAAACATCCTAAACTAATAAGACATTCTCTAAATCAATATCTTTCGTCACATTAGATGAACTTAGATTTTGAATAATCTCATTCTTAGAATCACTTTTATGATTAACATCATCGAGATCAATTTTTTCTCAATCTCAAGATTATTCTCTTGAACATTCTTTAGATCATTCTCATGAGTGACACTTTTATGATCAATTCTACTATTGACATCAACATCATTTTTAGAATTAACATAACTTTTAAATTTCATTTTCTTTTTATGATGCTGGTGTTTCTTCTTACCAACTTCCTTCTTGCTCTGACGAATTTGATTTAACTGATGTAGTTGTCGATTCTGCAAAGCTGGCGTCTTCTTTAGGAAAACCTCCTTTGTCACCTCTTTTGTTAGTTTGGACTGACTGCTATCCACGGAGTGGGACCTTCGGAATTGGACTACGACGGATTCGTGAAGCATGTCTTGTGTATCGTTTACCTTCCGAGGCTTTAATTCCGAACTGGAAGCGAAAAGACCCAGATCGCTAGACCCATCAGTTTCATCGCCGTCAGTTGCATTTGAAAATTCAGATGTGATATCGCAGGCTAAGATATCGTCCCTGGTTTTTGATTCTGCTTCCAGAGATTTGTTTATTGATATGTTTAAGGAAGAGTTCGCTGAAAAAGACGAGGAACCAGACGATGTGTCTAGTGGATGTTTACAGCTTCCTCTTTGCATGTTTGATATCGGTCTATCTTAATTTCTGCTTGAATATTTTCTACTGTTAAGATCCCGTATAATCGCCTTTCACTTCGTAAAAGTAAGTTTATTAGCAATCCATAAGGATAGACGTAAAACCGTATCCAAACAGTATACTAATGAACTAAACGCGTAACTCGTATGTTCTTTCTGTCCATTTGACGACGAGAACAAACAGACGCTGCCATTTCTGTAGTCTAAAAATGTCAAACCCAAGCGATTGAAGCGAACGAAAGTCACCACACTGGTCCACACGCCAAAATGACGCCAAGGTCACGCCGCTGTTGACGACGACGATGACTAAAATCTGATTAACTCAACGATTAACGCCTTTCATAACTTTTACTGACATGTAATCCAATGCAGACTCATTACTCAGTTCCATAAAATCGAAATCAAGCGCAGAAACTCGATTTTTAAACATAAATTTGAGAAACCTTTTCCGAAAAACAATCTAAAATGGCGAAAACAAAATGGCCGATCGCGTCCCTATGTAGAGACCCAAAATCCATCAATGAATACGCATTCTAAGGATTGGTGGTGGGTCCTCAGTTTAACGGCAGCTTATGACAACATAGGCCGTTGCCGCCGACAAAGATTAGTTTTTGGCATATTACAGCTCTAAGGATTAAACGAAACTGCAGAATTTATAGCATCTGTGGAATACGTGTTAAAGGTGTCTAAGACGAGCACTGTGTGATCTATTGTGTAGCGACATCAAATGGCCAATTACTTAGACCTCTCAATTACTTACATTCTAATTAGATATTATGCATTTTTGGTCACACAAGACATAATTAGCATCGCCCTCCTCCTTTATTGTCACTGTCACCAACCGAGGATACGGAAGTGACTGATATCTACTTTCATATAGGCCTAAAATGCGCAGTTTAACGACGCTGTGTAAGATAATTTTCACTGTTTAAATATCATGGATTAGCTTCGCTAATATCCGCGTGGTTCCACTCACATACGTTGGCTCCATTCTGTATCTCCAGCCTCCACAGTCCGTCCGCTGTCTCTTCCCAACTGCGTGTTGTCATGAACGCCCAGTTGCTGAATCCTTCAGTGGACATGTCCCGTGACCTTCGACCTACGAGGGTCGACCGCATGCTCCCTCCGGGCGTTACGAGGACGATGTCGATGTCTCTACGACGCAAGGCCGACAATTCCATAGGTCATAATCTCATAGGTCGCAATTCGAGAGGTAGAAAATTCGAAATCCATGTTTCGATATTCCGTAGGTTGAACTACAAAGTGATGTAAGTCAAGGTGATGTCATCCACTGTAAATCCTCTGAGATTTCTCAGCCTCATACAAAATCCACGCCATGGAAACCAGATTAGCAACTGGCGCAATATCAATTCAAGTCCCCAATGGCCAGGTTGTTGGCTCCGTTTCAGTGCCAGGCCAGAATCCAGGGAGGTCAAGCTGAGGAGATAGCATGATACTACGGTGAAAAGACTTTGAAACGACGATGAATACGATGACAAGAATGATGACGGTTACGATGAATATTATTATTGCGTATTTACTAAGCGTCACTATCTACTGACCAAGCATCCATCGATGGCGCTGATCAATTGTGAGTTAAGGACTTACTCATCTCAGAGTCTGGAACCCGTACTCATCGCATTACAAGGCGAGGGGTCTAACCAATCGGTTACCGTGTCATTTCAAATTTTAAATCTCGCCGCAGGCTATCTACATGTATCTATGTATCTATGAAAGTAGGCTATTTGTGTATTTGTGTCAAATTCTGGCTAATAGTTTATACATAAATCGAATTATAGATGCCAGATGTCGTAAGTGCGATGCTCTCCTTAGACACCTTTAATACGCCTACATTCGACATTATAAATTCGTCATTAGCGTTCTGTCGGTCGATCCGAGTAAAGTAACTGAGTCATTTTCCGGTAACATGGTAAATTCACAAATTCAACAAGCAAAAAAAAATTTAAAAAATACAGTTTTTTCTCTTTGGAACAAATCTTGAATGTTTCTATTTCACAAATATATATTTGGTTTTGCACTAATATGTAAATGTAAAAAGTTTTTGGTAGAAAAAAAATAGCCCTACTAAAATATTTGTCCACTCCGTTACTGCATACATATGAGATCTGTTTTATACATTGTACAGCTTCTGTTGTGTATTTTGACATTCCAATAAGTTTCTAGTATTAATATTTATAAAATAGAAATAAAAGAAATTAGAAAACTTATAATGATTTGATTCCATCAGAGTTTCATTTATTTACAAAAAGGTCCACTCCGTTATGGAAATAAAAGCATTTAATGTTAAGTTGAATAAATATTTTTGCCCAAACAACTGAAAAGAAATTACTTTAACGAATCATTCCCAGTGATCGAATAGACAGAAAACACTAAAATATTTATGGTATTGTCTTAAAAATCTGCTCACAGTATCAAAATACCACACCATTTAGCCTATAATAATTCCACTCCGTTACTATCTTTCGAGTGTCGAACACAATTTTTCCACTCCGTTACATAGCTGTCCCATGCGTTACCAAATAAATGTTAACGGAGTGGACAGGTAACGGAGTAGACAATTTGGGTTGCAGCACGGTAAATCGATGTGGACGTTCACGCGTCCACATCGATCGTTGGTAAAATCATTATTTTGCTTATAAGCGTTATATTACAAATATTATTGGAATTAGATTCATTTATAATCATGGCAAAAATGCAGTAACGGAGTGGCCGTATAATAAAAAACACATCTGGTACGAAATAAATGAAAATTCGTATGAAATTTGTCGGACCATTTTTATCGTTGGTGAAGATATAAATAGCTTTCATAGATTACATAGTGGAGATGAGTCTAGTTGCGCGACCACAAAATTGAATGGTTCTGAGATAGAAGATTAATTTTTTACATGGTAACGGAGTGGACATAATTTCTAGGTACAAGTTTGAAAAAATTTCCTTTAATTATGTTGAAGATCCGGTTCACCAAGTTGTATTTTAAAACATACACAAATATATAATACATAAGAAACACGTGAATTTTTGGCTCAATACAAATCATTTCGAAATTGTAGACTAAAGCAATAAGTACTAGAGCCTAGGGACAGTAACGGAGTGGAACATTTTAAATTGAAAATAAATTTTAATAAATTAGGTTATTGCTTTAAATTACTTTCAAATATCTGAAATTGTTGACTGATCAACTACATTTTAATATCAACACTTAGCATAATCAGACTAGGTATAGTTTTTCGAGAAATGACCGGGGACAGCTGAATTCTGAATTTACCATGTTACCGGAAAATGACTCAACTACAAGGTGATATCGACGTCAACGGCCTTGGGTGCCATCATATATTTATGGGCAAGTTGAAAGACTATTTCCGTTTTACGCTGTGGTCTAGTGGTAAACGTTCAGGAATTTCAAAGGAGAGGTCGGGGGTTCAAATACACGTCATGATTCTGCTTTAAAATCGCTTTGGCTAACGCAGACAGCGCTTCTGATTATATGGCGAGGTGCTACCTAAATTAACTTTAGCAAAACAAAAAATCTGTCATCAAACCTTTGACATTTAATAAGTACAATGTTGTGGGTAAGTTAGGTTAGACGTCTACAGCATTGGAGGTCGCTAGACAGCGTTAAACGCTGGACAATGTAATGCTCCCCTTAGACACCTTTAAAAAGAATGCAATGGCCCTTTTAAATTCGTCAGTTTCGTTTTATCACTAGATCACCCTGCAGCATGGTTATTGGCACTAACGGCATTGGAATCCGAAAGGTTCAGCTAAACGATTATACAATCCATTTAGACTATTCTATTATATTCTATTCTATTCTATTCTATTCTATTCTATTCTATTCTATTCTATTCTATTCTATTCTATTTATGGACTTATAAAGCGCCTCTCGCAGTACAACCTAATCAGAAGCGCTTCCAGTGCGAAGGGCCCCTCGAAAAAAAGAAAAGTCTTAAGAGAACGAGCAGAAACAGTGGTACCTCGAGATAACATTACAGCACGAGTTAAAGCAGGGAGGTCATTCCACAGCAAAGGTCCAACGGAGGCATAGGCACGATGCTGTGCTGTGGCAGTCCGAGACCTCGGAACGAGAAGGTCATGATGGTCAGAAGAGCGGAGAGGACGTCCAGAGGTAGCTGATCTTTAGACTCCGCCACTACCTTACGTGTGGTTTGCCAGTCCGAATCCTGGAGGAAGGAGGAGGGCGACGCTAATCATCGTTGCTATGACACATTCTCAATAAGCAGCAACTAAACGGTGGGTGCGCTATGGTGTAGTGGTTAGAGTGCTGCACCGTCAACAGAAAGTTCAGGGATTCAAATCCCCGCCATGGCAGATATTTCTTTTGAAATTTCTGCTCCAATTGCGCCGCTAGTCAACGCAATTATAAGTGAGTACACTGTTGTAGGGAAGATCAAGGGAACTAATTCGTCTTATAAGCCCTGTGCGTTATTCTTATAAAACATTGGACTCTAGCCAACCACACTACTTCTGATCTGTATCTGTTCGTTCTGCTCAGTCATTTATTTCATTTTATAGTCAGCTTAAGACTTTTTCAAATAAAGATAGGATAGGATCCAGAGTTTAGCGACATCCAATTGCCTATCCACCATGGGTTGCCTCTCTGTCTTAGCGATGTTGTCCCCTATTACCCTTTGGTTTTGGTGAGGCATCGGTTGTTGCTGCGTGATTTATTAACCGGCGCTATAGAAATTACCTCATCAAATATTCCATAGCTCACAGAGAAACATGGATTTGGTTCGCTACGAAGCAGCCTTCTTTATAATTAATAAAACATTGAACTCTGGCCAACTACAACTCTAGACATGCCCCGTAAGTAACTTTCAAAACTTTTTCCTAGCACGTCTTCCGTTGAGTACATTCGCAAATATTTCTCTGTGGTACCTAACAGAGTTGAAGAAGTCATCCACTGAGACAGTTATCGCTTATGGATCTTGAGCAAGTCCTTCACTCACAATTGATCAGCTATAACAGTGGGGTTTAATAAATACCACAACTACTTCAACTACTACCAATATTATAATTTATTACTACTACCACTGCTACTACTTTGTGAGAAACTGCGGCCGATTGGTTAGAGCACTCGCCTTGTTACGTGGAGAGAACGGGTTCGAGCCTCATGGTTGCTGTGTAGGG
>JACEVL010003975.1:0-11560 GCA_020284085.1 Aporrectodea caliginosa
TGCCATCATTAATTATAGATCCATGCGATTTTCAACGACATCTGGCGATTGAAGCTCAGCAGAACAGTGAACAGAAGAGTAGACAATCCAAAATGAATTCCAAAGATCGGTTAGGAACAGTTTCACTACATTTCATGTGATCAAAGGCCGTTCACTCCGATGGAAAGAAATTTCTGTGAACAATTTTCACCGTAGCACACGTGGTAAATAAGGTTTTGGTGCACGTTATACGGGCCATGCATTTCAATAGGAAAATACTGATTGCAGTAGCCTATAGCAGTGTTTTCGTGTATATTCTCCACGAAAGGCAGATACATATGTGTTAGCTAATTCTTTAAAAATTGACTTGCGAAATGGTGCTGTAATTACAATGTTGTAAGGTAATGTAACACCGAAGTGATTAGTCCAATCACCACAAAATGTCGTTTTATACCTGACGTTAATGTTTAAAATTAATAGTTGGCTCTACGACTCATCGCTAACCCTAACGTTCGCGGACGATATTTTAAACACCACTTTTTGTTAATTTACATCAAAGAATGCAAAGGAGGGATGTTAGCAGCCTTCGAAACAGGTCTTTCTGGGTTATGAGTTCGAATTTTTCGCCTTTCAAAAACTCAGTGCTAGGTGTCGAGGAACCAGTAAACCAGAAAATCCATGTCAATTGCTGATGAAACTTCATGACTGACTGCAGAGGAGGCTGGAGACCAAAGAGCAAATGGCTGTTGATTTTAAATACCTCTTTAAATGGTATTCAATTCCTTATATAAACTGCGCAGTTACAATAACCGAGTACTTGAAACATAGTGTAGTCTTGATGAGTCGGCGATGGAGTGGACTAGCTTCCCGACCTCATATGCAAAGGCTGAGAAAATGAAGGTGCTAATACTTCATTCCCATGGATGCCTCAGGGTTAGCTTAATACAATCAATATAATGCAGCTGGAGGGTTGCGGGTTCGAATCCACCTCAAAGTCGCCGCGTAGGGACCCTGGGCAAGTCCTTCACTGCAATTGCTCATGCGCTTCGGCGTGAAACTCCGATTCAGCGTCCGCGCAGTAGTCGGAAGCGCCTCTGAATGGGCAATCTGGTAGGGCGCTATAACAAGTGTTCAAATACAATACAATACAATACAATACAATACAATGTCTGTGTCTCTACGAATAATGTGTTCGTTGTGTCCTCTGGCTCCATGTTTTTGTACCTGTCTCCGCTTTCATCTCTTTGTGTCTGTCTAAGTATTTCTTGCTCCATATTTATGGATGTGTGTGTCTGTCTCTGCCTGGATCGCTCTTTATCTTTTGATTTGTCTCTTTGTCTGTCTCCGCCCGCGTCCCTAAATGTCACATTTTCATTATTCTAATAACTAACTTCCATATACCGAGGTCGAGAAACAGTGGCCCTATAAAATCCAAAAAGACAAAAGCAGTTTTTCATATGTTGTACAAATATTTTCGCGACGTCTCGCAAAGAACTTCACCACAATGTTAATTGAAATCAACAACCAGTGTTACCACTCCTATGTTTTTCCTCCAAGATCTATGTTTTTGTCTCGTCTATGTTTCTGTGTTTTTTGTCCAAAATCTATGCTTTTCTTTCATGGAAGTTTTACGTGTTAAGAAAGGTACTTTTCAGCAATTCCTGAAGCATTACTTAAATTTATTGAAGGCATTTTCATAAAATAGGGACTCAACACTCGGCACTTCACTAAAACCAGCCAACTTCATGTGTCAGATTCTGGCATTGCTCCACTCTTCAGCTAGTGTGGAAAGAGTTTTCTCTTATATGAATCTTGTGAAAACAAAGCAGAAGACTACATTGCGAAAAGTAGCGGCGCCAGGATTTCAGGTTTGGGGGCTAAAATGTCAAGGTTCCTACTGTTTCTCCCCTCCTCTCTGGCATTGGCAGTGATTTCATCATTGTTTGGGGGCTGAGCCGTCGACACTGTAGTGAAGAGACTAATTGCAAAGGAAGCAATCAAATATCAAGGTGCTTGCTGTTACATGTGGAAACCTCCAAAAATTTTCGTTGAAGATATGAAAGAAGGGCGGTGTCACAAACGCTACTGCGAGAAACTGGTAAAGACCGTGACGAAAAATAAAGCTGAACTATAGTAAACTTCGATGAAGATGCATTTTTACAACTGTTGCATTGATCCAATGATCCTATGCTTAATTGCAGCAATAATATTTGTGGCAGGTATGCATGCATGTGTTTTTGATTTCGGGTGATTAATTTATGTAGCAAATGTCTTACCTACAGTAGTACTGCTGTGTTTCATTGCTAATTTTAACTAATTCCACACGTATTCGTTTAAAAAACGTGTCTATGTTTGTCTATGTTTTTTTGGAGCTATCACCTATGTTTTTCGCAAATTTAGAGTGGTAACACTGTCAACAACAAGCACAGTAATTACGCAATTTTAGAGTATACCGTATATACAGGGTGGGCCAATAGGAATGCAACTACTTTGAATGGATATAACTTTAACAATTGTTATCCGAACATCGTGCCCAATATACTAAATTGAAGGTAATCATCCACTCTACAACTATGTCAAATCTTGCACTGATAATACGGCACCGTTGTTATAAAATTTCGGTACGGCGCACACCTCTCAAATTTGAACATAAATATTGAACATCATGGCGCCGCTCACGGAAGAGGATAGAATTTTAATCGCAGAAAAAGGATACAATGCACATCAGATGATGATAGAATTCCCTTCTAGAAAATGGAATAAATATGCTCTACATCGATTGATTAAACAAATTGATGCTACGGGAACGTCTAACAGCCGCAACTGTGGTCGCAAACGTTCTGCGCGCACAGCAGCGAACACTGCACAAGTCCAACAGTTAATTTGCAGTCAAGAAACATTCTTTGTTACTCCAAAGGCTAAGGTGAACAGTGTTTATTACTTCGATGAAGTACTCGCAAGAGGACTGCTACGTGATATTCGCCAACTGTCTGGAGTTGATGGTTACATCTTTCAGCAAGATGGAGCGCCGGCGCATCGTTCACGTCATACGGTTGCCTATCTGAACGCTAACGTACCTGAGTTAATTGAACCGGAGAACTGGCCACCGAACAGTCCGGATTTAAACCCGGTTGACTATTCGATCTGGGGTTATCTTCAGCAACTGGTCTATCGTGAACCGATACGTGACGTTGAACATTTGAAAGAAGTGATTCTTTGCTGCTGGGCTGAGATAGCCCAAGCACTGGTGAACTCAGCCATCGATCAGTGGTCATCTCGTGTTGATGCAGTCATTAAAGCACGTGGTGGACATAATTTTATTGAGTATTTGTTTGACTGATGGTAAATTCACTCGAGATATTAATAATTATTGTTAGTACTAAGTGATTGTTTAGAATTGACATCTTAAGTTTATGACTTTTGTTTTTTCTTGCAGTTTTATGGCACGAAAATGGCACATCGAATATTAATAGCATTATCTCAAAACGTCGTAATAATATCTCGTAGATATTTTGGAGAATGATAAAATGGATAATTATCTTCAATCTGATATATTGGACAAGACGTTCAGATAAAAATTGTTCAAGTTGTGAGGCGTCAAAGTTGTTGCATTCCTATTGGCCCACCCTGTATATCTCCAACTGCAACCGTTCTACGGGTGTGCAAAGCGAAGTAAAAAAATTCTTTTAGATCATAGCGATCATAAGCCGTAGTCGCTGTTTATTGTATTGTATTGTATTTGAACACTTGTTATAGCGCCCCTACCAGATTTCCCATTCAGAGGCGCTCCCGACTACTGCGCGAACGCTGAATCGGAGTTTCACGCCGAAGCGCATGAGCAATTGCGAGTGAAGGACTTGCCCAGGGTCCCTACGCGGCGACTTTGAGGTGGATTCGAACCCGCAACCCTCCAGCTGCAAGGCACCGAACATACCCCTAAACCACCGCGCCCCAGTTGTATTGTGATGTGTTGTGTTGTGTTGTATTGTACTCCACGTTTATAATGCGACCGAGCCACCCGCAGTAAAGATCCGAGAAATTAATCTCTGATAAACCGACCCGACCGGGAAGCGAACCCGGGGCGCCGGCGTGACGAGCAGGCACCAACCCACTCGGCCACTCAGGATCCTTGTTTAACGACGCTGTGTCATGAAAAAGATGATTAGAGTCGCCCTCCATTCACCATGCGAGAGACTGGCACCACCGTAATTACTGTAGTGGCGTAGTCATAGATATCCAATGAACATAATTATTATGTAATGCAACGACGGTACATGAAAAAACGTGGCATATTTTTGCTCATGTGGTCTTTATATCAGCGTATGTTTACAATGATTCAGACGGTGTTATGTCCAATAATTGTTCCCGTCCCTCGAAACTAAATTCACTCACGTCTCCCAATAAGGGAGTGACTTGTCGGAACCATTTCGATAAAGGTTCCTTAAGATCTATACACTTTTTCAGGACGTCAGTTCTTACATGAAATTTACTGTTTTAGGGTTACTTTAGCTAGTGTCCAACATTCTCAGTCATTTTTAGGAATTGAAGAATGTTGTATGGTAAATAACTTTTTACTGTGACAACACATCAATGGTGTGCTGGTAGAAGTTATACATAAAGTTTAATGACTGCAATTTAAAGAGTAGGCCTATTTGCGTTGAGACAAGAGAAAGCATATTATTAATCTGAAAACAAAAATTTATCACTCTGAAAATTTTATCACTTTCTCTACCGACACAATTTGGCCACTTCTCAAAGATAGATTAATTAAGATTTTCACAAGCAGAAAGAAATTGTGTTTTCTGTATGAGAACAATAATGCGGCGATTATTTTTCCAAAACAGAAGTTGAGCGATTCTTAGAAAAGAAATTGTCTTCATAATAAATTAACAATACTCTTGAGATTGATCTTGATATAGCCATATGTAAACGGTTAAAAAGGTGTTTAATTTTAAACAATTATTTAACCAATGAATCTGGAAATAATGAATCAGTCTAAATAGGCCTATATATTATTATGGAAATCTCTAGATTAAATTACAAATCGTATAATAGTTATTTATTGTAGTTGTAGTTAGTTACCAGTTTTATTGCTGCAGGTCCGATGACTTCGTTCTTACCATACTCGCCAGCAGCTGGATAAGCTGGACTTGGAGTCCCTCTCCGCTGAATTTCCTACCTTTGCTTTTTCCACCTCGGTCCGCAACTTAGGGGTCATCCTGGACCAGGAACTCTCTTTCGCTGGGCACATCACGGCTTTGACTCGTTCTTGCTACTACCACTTGCGCCAGCTGCGGGTTGTCACTCGCTCTCTTTCTTCTTCATCTGCCTCCACTCTGGTCCATGCTTTTGTTAGTAATCGATTGGACTACTGTTCTTCACTCTACTGTGGACTTCCTCAAGTCCGTTTGCATCCTTTGGAAGGCGTTTTGCGGGCGGCAGCTCGTCTAATTGGTGGTGTCCCTAAGTTTGGCCACATCTCTGCATTTATGCGTGATGTACTCCACTGGCTCCCGGTCCAGCAGCGCATCCATTATAGGGTATCCTCCATTGTCTGGCACTGTGTTCTGGGCAGATCACCTGTCTATCTCCGGGAGCTCTTCACTTTAACCTCGGCATGCTCTGGTCGCCGATCTCTGCGCTCGGCCTCTAGAGGTGACTTCATAGTTCCGCATGCTCGCTCTGCTACTAGACAGCGTCGGGCTTTCTCGATCGTTGGTCCTTCTTTCTGGAATAGCCTCCCTTCAGACCTTCGTTCTCTCCCGCGAGACCTCTCTGATTCTTTCTATAGACTACTTAAGACCTTCCTCTTTGACCGGGCCTGGGTCGGGAGCGCCTCTGAGTAGTTATCTTGAAGGGGCGCTATATAAATTCCATAGATAGATAGATAGATACATTATAGGCCTGCATGTAAAGTAAGTAAATCCCTTTTAAAATGCAGGTCAAATGCTCCCCCTTACAAAATAAAGAGTTGATATAAAATGTAGCTGTAATATGATTCAGGAAAAGTCAAAATGGTAATAGAAGCTACTATGAGCGATTCTGACGTTCGCAACAACATGGTAAAGCTCCTCTAACTTGACGCAGCGCTAGTGAATAAGCTGGTGCCCAGCGCTTGGCTTTTGAGTGACGCTTTAGAAGTTCGAAAGTTACGATTACGATTACTATTCGAAGAATGGTGAGTTCATTGGAAGCCGCTGTTGCAAAGACAACATATTCGAGGTATGGTAACCGATAAGACTGCATCCACGATTTTCTTGGCAACACATGTTGTGTTGCTGGAATATGCTATAGTTAAGTTATTTGTAAACGGAATACCTGTTAAAGGCTTACATTAAGTTATAAAATCCTGTTTGAAGTATAAGCAGTTGTCTTGTGCATAATTTGTATGCAAATTAGATTCAAACGTGCCACCAAATTTTATTACTTAAAATATAATCGTAATCGTAATCGTAAACTAAAACTTCTAAAGAGCCCCTCGATTGTGTGAAATGGTGACGTTGAACCAGAGAATAAATCTTTCCAAAGGGCAAAGTTATTTCGAATTAATCGGTCAAAGTCGCCACAAGATGTCGTTGAATACCGAACGCGTTTGCATAAAATTAATGGTTGGCTCAACGACGCACCGCTGTAGCTCGCGCACGTCAATCGTTGATTTAAAACACCGCTTTTTTAAAGATATATATTTTATGTAAAGGCGCAGTCACATTGAACAACAATGAATAGAGTAAATACAGCGTATAATAACCTTGTAAAACGCATTAAGAAAGGAAAAAACCCATAATTATCAACATTGATCATATCGAATATATTCAAGAAACTAGCGGAGTAAATTGATTATAGCTAAATTACCATTTAAATCAAATATGTATGTATGATTAATGACTATTTAAGTCAGTTGATTGTTTGTTTCATTGTTTGAATATTTGATTATTTTTGTTTTGTTTGGTTCTGCATGTAAATAGGATGACATTTTATTGTAGAAAACGGAAAATTATGTAAATACTTGTATAAAAATATTGGAAAAAGAGCCTAAAGGCCAAAAAAAAAGAGCCAGAGAAGGCCATCAAAATGACTTAAAATCATTAAAGTCATTTAAGGAAAAAAAAAAAAGAAAGAGCCAGAGAAGGCCATCAAAATTACTTAAAAATCATTAAAGTCATTTAAAAATATATATGTATATAATGAAAGGAGCCTCTGTGCAAAAATTTAAAGGAAATAAAGAAGAAAACCATTCAAAGACGTCAACGGCCATAGAAGCCACAAGACGTCATTAAACTCTAGAAAAGAAGAAGAAGAACAACAATGATCAACAATTTTATGATATGTCGTCATTTATCATGTGCACTCTGATTGGAACTGGTCGATTACTTGAACTACGAAACGCGAAATCTATTAATAAATTTGATACGAACTGCTAAACCGTCAAAGATTCCTGTTTTCATAAAATTTAATATAATCCGAGTGATATTGAACAATGCGTAAAAGGGAATTCAAAAGGCCTCTAATCACGTCTTCTAGGTTATGAATTCCAGTTGCTCTCCTTATAAGAAATCTGTTTTCGCAGGAGAGGAACCAAAATAACCAGAGGAACGAGGAAAGAGACATCAGTACGTGTCTACTGGTGGTAAAACTAAGTCTGTGACTTCAGGAAATGCAGGAGACGTAGAAGCAATGCGCCGTTGATTTTAAACACCTCATTAAAGGTGATTCAGATCGGTATATTAGATTTGCAGTACTGAAGAACATTCGCTTTGACTCCAGTTCAATTTTTAAATGTAATATCATAACAAGGATCTCACCTATTCCAAAACGCATCTCCAATTATAAAGATTTTTGTAATTAAGACTTTACTCGAAGCGACCATCGACTGATGTTTGGACTTTGTGATAATGGTGCTATAGAAGTCATTGAACTAATCTAGATTAGATTATATTGGAATAGGTGAGATCCTTGTTATGATAGTACTAATCTAATCTAATCTAATCTAGACTAGTCCATTGACTTCTATAGCGGGATTATCACAAAGTCCAAACATCAGTCGAAAATACGAATATCACTCCTACCTCGATCCTACCTCGACTGACTCCATTGGCTGAAAATCAACAAACGCATTCAGTTCCAACGTCTTTCGTTAATCTGTAACTTCCTGGCAACGCTCCCATCCTACTACGTGTCTTCGGAAAGTCCTACCATCCAATCACCCCGCATGCCTGAGCATCCTCTTTCCTTACCCTCGTCCGTCCCCAACACTCATCCTGTATTTACTAGGCGATCCATGCACCATACTGCACCTCATCTCTGGAACGATCTCCCTCCTAAGTTCCGAAATTTCTTCGATCGTCTGGCCATCCAATTGTTAAGAAATGTAAGATATTAGTAAATATCTTAATAGACTAAGATCAGTTCAACTGGTTAATAAGTTAAAGTATTAATTACTTTAGCGACATTTAGGTCTAGCACGACCGTTACGAGCGAAACAATTTATTCATCTTAGGATAGCCAACACCCGATTAATTTGAACGTTTTTTAAATATAGGCCTATGTAGCCTAGAGTAGACCGGTTTTAAAGGTGTCCAATCGGACTTTGTATTTTACGTTGCAGCGTCATTGTTTATATATATATATATATATATAATTTTATATATACTTTATTTCGCACAAATCAGAATAGAGAAACTAAGCAAACTTAGCAAAGACTAGAACAGAAATACAAAAACTCCTTCCAAAACAGACTGGGAGACAACTCAAACTATTGAACTCAGCAAAGTTTACATTGTAAATGTAATATCGTCACGTAATAATATCTAATCCAATCTATTCTAATCCAATGACTTCTTTAGCTCCATTATAACCAAGTCCAAAACCTCAGTCGATGGTAATTTCGAGTTAAGTCTTAATTAAGAAATCTTAATCCACTGGAGAAGCGAATTCGAAATCACAAACTGTAATATTGCCACCAGTATCAGAATATTACCATATTAGCACAATCGGCAGACGACGCTCTGTTCAGACCTGCCCAGAGCAATAAGCTTCATGTTCTCCGTGGCCACTGCCCAATGCAACGAGAACCTTTATATAATTTCTGACAAAAGGGAACACAATTTCACCCTCCCCGATAAAGACTCGAGGAACTTTATCCCAAGAATGTTATATAAAAACATATATACTAATTAACCCATCCATAAGTAGCCATACTGTCAACTGCCACTGTTAGTACACCTACAGCGTTATTTGCCTGTTAGTTTATGAATAAACGAATAAAGGAATGTAAACGAAAATACGAATATCACTCCGATCTCGACTGACTCCATTGGCTGAAAATCCACAAAACGCATTCGTTCTTTCGTTAAACTGTCACTTCCTGGCAACGCTCCCATCCTACGTATCTTCGCAAAGTCCTACCATCCAATCACCCCGCACAACTGATCATCCTCTTTTGTCACC
Source organism: Aporrectodea caliginosa (assembly GCA_020284085.1). NCBI lineage: Eukaryota > Metazoa > Annelida > Clitellata > Crassiclitellata > Lumbricidae > Aporrectodea > Aporrectodea caliginosa. Next base: position 9,427 of record JACEVL010003975.1, read on the forward strand.
TTTGTCCGTCCCCAACGAATTACTCATCCTGCATTTACTATGCGATCCATATACCACACTGCACCTTAGGCCTATCTCTGGAACGATCTCCCTCCTAAGTTCCGAAATTTCTTCGTTCTTCTGCCAATCCAACTGTTAAGAAATGTAAGATAATAGAAAATATTTTTAGAGACTAAGATCAATTCAACTGGTTAATTATTTAAAGTATTAATTAATTTAGCCACATATTAGGTCTATCATGACCGTTACGAGCGAATCAATTTAATCATCTTTGGAGACCCGACGCCCGATTAATTTGAACGCTTTTTTTAGAATATATGTAGCCTAGAGAGGAACGGTTTTAAAGGTGTTTAATTATTGGACTTTGTATTTTACGTTGCAGCGTCAATGTTTATATCTACATTCCGTGAATCCGAAGATTTCCCGATCTTCTATTTATCTGAACGTTCTAACTAATGTCATGCATTTGGAGACTTTTCAGGAGACTAAGATTAAATTAAGATTAATTCCTGTGAGTAGAAATATTTAACAACTGAGTTCTATTTCTGCAAAGCCATCGCGACCCGTGAACTTTTTCTCTAATTGCGAGAAACCTTGGGGCTGAATTCCTTTGGCGTCCTATCTGTGGTTGATTCCATACATTAGCGTCGCCCTCCTCCTTTATCCAGTCGTAGGATTGGCTCTGCCTGGCACTAAAGCACGAAAGTGTAGTGGTGGAGTTGAACGTATCCAGAGTTTAACGACATCTTATGACATCAAAGGCCGTTGATGTCGACATAAATTATTTTTACGTTTATTATCGATTTTCGTCGCCACAAGATGTCGCTAAATACTGCACCCTTATGCATATAATAAATGGTTGGCCGCTGGAGGCGCCACTGTAGCCAAAATGTTAAGGATGTTGACCGGTAGCATTTGCGACCCTCTCTTACGGCTCTTCATGTCTGTGTTTAGAAATTGCTAAACATTGCTTTTTTACATCATATTCTTGCAGGTTACCATTTGTCATTGTCTATTAAGTTTTACTTTTGAATTGTATGGTTTTAATTTAATTTAATGTGATCTACCGCCAATGGAAATGTGAGAACTGCTCCAAATAATTTCTGTCGACGTCAACGGCTTTTTTGTCAAAAGATGTCGATAAATACTGGACGGTATTGCATAAAATTAATGAGTGGAACAGGAGACCCACCGTTATCACAATGGTTACGAGGTCAATTGCTGATTTCAACACCTCTTTTAAGGTAGTTCCTGTATTTATATAAATTCAGCAAATGCCCGGCTTTACGTGTCAGTAGTGTCCTTCCTAAACTGCAATAAATATTGCCAACAACAATTTAGAAACGAGAATGTTACGACGTGAATCCTTTCATAAAATGACTCCACTGGCTGAAAAATCCCCGTAAAAAATTCAATTCCAAGATTTTTCGCAAAACAACACCCCTAGCAATGCTTCCATCCTGCTTAGCTTGAAAAACTCTTCACCACCATCTCATCCCGCTCAGCCCGGATATCATCCAACATCACCGTTGTCCTATCCCCCAGTAACTACCGGTCTCAATATCTCTGATCCATATACCATACTGCATCTCAAATATGGAACGATCTCCCTCCTGAATTCCGAAAATTCCCCGAATCAATCGTTCGAACAAATGGCAGATATCAACAAACATTTCAAGATGCTAAGATCAAATGCTCCGAGTAAAAGTTAAAGCATGCATTCAGTCATTTAGAGACATTCTTCTAGGTCATGAATTTCAGTTACTCGTCTTTCAACAAATCAGTTTTCTCTGACGAAGAACGAGAAAAGCGACATCAGTCGTTGTAAACTGCTGACGAAACTACGTCTGTGACTGTAGATGAGGCTGGACACAAAAGGTCGTTGATTTTAAACACCTCTTTAAAGGCTATTCAAATCTTTATATAATAGACGCAGTAAAAAGTGACCGAAATTTTCATTATCTCTCTGGCGTCAGTTATAAGCAAACTTTTGAAATGTGAATTCACAAGAACCTCATCTCTTCGCGGAAAATCCTTTCATTTGGTGTTCTGCTGCACTTTTGAGCGTTGGTTGATGCTATCGTGATGCCGTATTTGTTGCTTTCGTCGCTTTTATGTTCCTGGTCTCTCTGGA
>JACEVL010003976.1:0-21059 GCA_020284085.1 Aporrectodea caliginosa
ATAACCAGTTGTGGCCCATTTTTTCCAAAGTAAAGGCAAAAACAAATGAAAATCTTATTTCACTGCACAGACTGCACAGTGCATAGTCATAATAAATGTTTCTTGTGAGAAATTAAAACTACTGTAGTAAATCTATATTACTCCATAGTATAAACACAGGTCAAGTCAACTATATGAGACGAAGATAAAAAATTGACCTACAGTTCAACTACTTCAAAATAAACTGCCATTTGCACTGCAATAGTAATATTCAGGTCAACAGGGACATTGCCTTTTCAATATACTTACCTGGTAGTATATAATTTATGAGTAGTGTATAGAAGCCAATGGTTTGGCAAAATTTCTAATTCATAATTACAAAATTCGATATTGACTGTATGTATATAGAACTTGTAAATGACTTTTGTTAGGAAGAAATTATACTGGTTATTGGAATCAGGTGATTTTATTTGGAAAAACTTGACTGATTTAAATCAAGATATTTTTAAATCAATCTACTCTGTAAAGTAGCAAGCCATATGAAATAAAAAATGAAGCTAACTGTGAAGATTCCATATTTTATTACCACAATAATTAATAGTTTCTATTTTTGCCAAGAGGTTGTTGCCATTTTGCCAAGAGGTTGTTGCCATTGTTGCCAAGAGGTTGTTGCCGGGACGGTTATAGCCATGGCAATAACCGGTTATAACCGGTGGCTGGCAACAACTTGCCAACCCTGCACTCCAGACCCTCAAAAGAGAACCTATGTTGTTCCCCTAATAATAATTAATTGCAAGGGGACTTCGCGCTATGTGTTGTTTTTGATCTGACCTTTGTTGATGATACACCAACATTCAAATTATTAACCTGGTGGTACAATAAAAATAAAGTTTGAAACCGTTGATCTGTTAGATAAGGTTACCTTATTGTGGTTGAGACTTGGTAGAGGTGTGGGTTGTTTCGAAGGGTTTGGACTCTCCTTGACCACTTCGACGTTGCTTACGTTGTTAAGGTTGATTATCCTTGTGTCATGCAGCTCTGGCCGACAGTTCATGGATGGACATTCTACACAAACAGATTTATTCATCCAGAGAAGTTTAACTGAACGCACATTCCAGATATGGGCGCGATTAGTTACATTGCTAATCGATTAGAATTAGCTACTGAAATTTGCTAATCAATCATGATTAAAATTAGCAGTAGCTAATCGATTAGCAATTAGAATTAGATTTTGATCATTCATACATATTTTTTTACTTCACGAATTTGTCAAATTTTAATCAAAGCCAAGCAAGTTAATGAAGTTTCTATAGCTCGCATGGTCTTCCTTGTTTGCATATGATGTCACAGAGCTGGAACTCACATTAGATTACAATACCTTTGTTTTCCCATTCAGAATTGGTTGTACTGATAGAATCAAGCAGTTTGAGACAGAAGTTGTTAACTAGTTCTCAACATAATTTCATAACCATAATCAATTAGAATTAGCTAAAAAAAATTGCTATTGAATTAGAAGCAGAATTAGCCGTTTATCTTGTCAATTAGCTAATCGATTAGAATCTAATCGATCAGTTAAATCTCTGGTACATTCATAAAAGTTAAAGTAATGGCACGTGTATGAGATGCTTCATGACTCACTAAAAGTCAACATGAAGAAAGATAAAGTACAGAAAAGTTAAGATAGCACAATGAGCACATCTAATCCGTTACCGTACTTGCAAACATTAACTTTCATTCGGAAATGTAATCAACATTTGCAGCAGTTACAAACGAACACAACATTTACAAACTGTTAAACTTACTGCTAGTCAATTAAATAAAATTGTCAGACATGAACTGTTCAACTGACTGCTACTCGATTTAATAGAATTGTCAGAAATTAACTGTTAAACTGAATGCTATTCGATTAAATAAAATTGTCAGATATGAACTGTTCAACTGACTGCTACTGGACTAAATAGAATTCAGACATAAACCGTTAAGCTGACTGTCATTTGATTAAACAAAATTGTCAGAATTGAACTGCTAAACTGGCTGCAATTCGATTAAATAAAATTGTCAGATATGAACTGTTCAACTGACTGCTATTGGACTAAATAGAATTCAGACATCAACCGTTAACCTGACTGCCATTTGATTAAATAAAATTGTCAGAATTGAACTGTTACACTGGCTGCAATTCGATTAAGTAAAATTGTGATTAAGTAAAATTGTGAGACATGAACCGTTAACCTGACTGCTATTTGATCAAATAAAATTGTCAGAAATTAACTGGATGTCAGAAATATGTTATAGTAGAAGTACAATGGGCGATGAAAATATTTATAGTAGAAGTAGAAGTTGAATAAGCGATGAAACCACGATATTTAGGCCCTATGCTAAATTATTGCAGAAAAAGTACAAGTTGGATGAGCAATAAAATCATGTTATAGTACAAGTAGAAGTTGGATCAGCGATGAAAATATGTAAGTAGATTCACGGATGAAAACATGGGTAAACATGCATACAATAATTTACGACGCTATTTGTTTCACTCGAATTAAGAAAACAATTTACATCGCTAAACTACATGTTTACGCTAATTTTATTTATTTTTAGTTACCGTACATATGGGTAGTGTGTGTAATTTCAGAGTCGATGTACGTTATGGGCACAGAGATCAAGACAAAGGTCTCTAGTTCAAATTCTGTCATCACGAACTGTCGACTTATAAATTAACGTGCAGTAACACCCATCAAAACACGTCTGTTAACTAGTCAATCGTCAATGTCCCAAACATTTATGTAGCGCCCACGTTCGGCTTTTTTTCCCAGACGGATTCAGGTCCGTTCTGCAAATAGCAAAAAAACCTACAGAAACGACAATTGATTAGATTCTTACTTAACATCAGCACCTTCATCGAAAGGTCGAATCCGGAGACCTCTCCTTGAATCGTTTCGCCGTGGCAGGTCGTGCATTTGACGATCATGCCTGCCTCAAAATATCTGTTCTTCTCGGCCATGTTTATCTCTCTTCTACCAAAAGTCTTGTGCCCTGATCCTCGCTTCAAAGATCCGCAGTAAATGCATTTATACTTCCGGTAGTCACGAAGAAAATAATTATAGTCATTTAGCGCCTGAATAATAAGTAATCGTAATCGTAATCGTAATCTCCAAACTTCTAAAGCGCCACTCGAAAGCCAAGCGCAGGGCACCAGCTTATTCACGAGCGCTGCGTCTAATCAGAGGGGTTGTCCAAAAGAGTAGTCCGAGGGAGGTCCGAGTCCGGTTTCCAGGGGATCAGAGAGGGCACAGCAGATGTTAAGGCGGGTGTCTTTTAATTAGGTCGAGGATTGGAAGGTACATGCATGATCAGATGAGTCAGGATAAGAGTTCTTGAAAAGCAGAGACTTTAGTTTCGAGTGGAAAGCCTTGGGGTGATGGATACAGGAGCCTGAGGCAGATGATGGTGGATGATTGGCGATGATGGTGGAGGAACCGAGAAAGTGCGGAATTCAGGAGGTAGATCGTTCCAGAGACGCGGCGCAGTGTTGGATATGCGCTCGGTTGGAGAACTTGAGATGAGTAGTGACCGGGGGTCTAGAAAGAGTGAGAACGGAGGATGATCGGGTAGAACGGGTTGGCTGGATGGTGAAGAGTTCGTGGAGATATCTGGGCTGGGAGTGTTGTAGGGAGTTGTAGGTTAGTGATAGGACTTTGAAGTGAATTCGCTCTGGGATTTTTAACCAATGGAGTGATTTGAGGATTGGAGTGATGTGATGATGCTTGGGCGTTCTGGTTACGGCTCTGGCTAATGAGTTTTGGATGAGCTGCAGACGCTTTAGTTGGGTGGCTTCAAGGTTGAGAAAGAGGGAATTGCAATAGTCGAGCTTTGAGTGGACAATGGAGGTAGCAATGGTGGAGGCAGTTTTGAAGTCGAGCATGGGTCGGATGCGGCGGAGGTCACGAATGTGCATGAAGCAGGAGCGCGAGAGGTTGGAGATGTGATTAGAGAAGGAGAGATGTACTGGATCAAAAGTAACACCAAGATTGCGGACAGGGGTATCAGAGGTGAAGGTAAGAGATGAAGAGTTAGTAGATAGGTGTATTGAAAGGTCAGGTATTTTCTTGATTTGGTCAGGAAGGCCGAGGACGATGAATTCTGTTTTGGAAGGGTTGAGGCAAAGCAGGTTGGACGACATCCATTGAGAGACTAGGTTAACCACATTGAGTAGTTTTGCAATGGAAGTAGAAAAGAGCTGGGGAGAAGGATATGTAGAGTTGGGTGTCGTCTGCGTAGAGATGGTGGTCGACAGAAGAGGATTTTATGAGATGGCTTAATGGTGTAGTGTACAGAATGAAGAGCAGTGGGCCCAGGACGGAACCTTGAGGGACACCACAGCAGAGCGGGAGGGTTGCGAACAATGACTGGATGCTTTAACAGAGAAGGATCTGGAAGACAAGTAGGACTGAAACCAACATAGAGCAGTACCAGAGACGCCAAACCAAGATGAAAGTCGATGAAGAAGGAGGCTGTGATCGATGGTGTCAAATGCGGCAGAGATGTCGAGGAGACAGAGGCAGGAGACTTGCTGATGGCTGACGGCAGAGACCAGTTTATTGTACAGAGAGGCGAGTAGAGTTTCTGTAGAGTGGTGTTTATAGTGAAGCCAGATTGGTGGGGGTTGAGGAGTGAGTTAGAAGAGAGGTAATCGTTTAGCCTGGAAAGGACAATTCGTTCAGTTAATTTAGATAGAAAGGAAAGGTTGGAGATAGGTCGGTAATTAGATAGGTTTTCCTTGTCAAGATTTGATTTGAAGATTTGAAGTAAGTATATCCTTCATTCGACCAACTGCTAACCGTTAATGAATCATCCTTATTATAAGAAATCATCTTGATTATAAATGGGCCATCAATTACGCTTGCGAACAGACGGGAGTCGATGCACTGGCAAAGCTCTTTCAGGCTTTGCTCAGAGTCGCGAAGGTACCGTGCTCTGACCAGTCTCCTTAAAATCCCGCCTGGAGTCTTTCACGACCGTCCCGACCAATGAAAACCCACCAAGCGGGGATCGCGTCATTCAGTGATGGTCCGGTTAGTCCATGGGCGGCCAATACCCGGATCGCGCATATCGACTGTCTGATGCAAAATGTTTCTTACAATGTAACAACCGAACACCTCAGCTTCTATTCACATGTCATGTGAATAGAAGCTGAGGTGTTCGGTTATTATTACTCCCAGTACTTTTATACGTGCTACTCTTGCCAGCCCTGGTGTTGCGCACTTTATATTGGTTGGTTATCCCCAAAGCGGCTCAACTTATCCCGGCGTCCTGTCCTGGGCCGGCGGACCACCATGCATTTCTTGGACTTTGCCGTTATTCAGTGTGATGAGATAACATGTCTCAGTCCTTTTCGCTATAGGCTACGTACTCGATCTCGGACTTGCCCGTCCAGCAGTTTGCGGCAGGTAGGCCTATAAGAAGATATCTTATGACAGTTAGCGCAGTCATCAGAAGTTTAAAACTTAATTCACTGCACTTTTTAAAACGTGTCTTATAATTTGTTTACCACTAACCTCATTATTAGCTACTTTCTTTGGTCTATACAATTAGGTGCACAAAAGTAACTGCAAAAAATCTGATTTTTAAGTGCACAAATATCTTTCTCTGCATACTTTCCAACTGGGCCTTAAATAACAACGAAGCATGTAAATTTCAATGGTTGTTGCATGTTGAGATCTGTGTTTTTGGAAATGAACTTTTAAACTCGACTTTTAAGCATTATTAAAATAGAAAGCGACAAATTAATACGCGAAGTTACATTACAATAAAAAATGTACACGTTTATTATAATTACTAAATTTACTTATAATTTGCAAGAAAGCAGCGCTTTAATCCTTTAATATCGCCCACTACTCGGCGTGTTTTTGCTATAGATATAATTGTTTTGGACCAGGTTTTGTACTGCTATTGATTTTATTTCCACATTGCGTGCAAAACTGAAAGTATCGAAATGAACGAAGTTCAGGGTACTAGTAGTGAATCAGAACAAAACCCTGTCAGTCAAAAGTCGTCGGCGATGGGAAGATGTTTAAACGAAGAGGAGTTAAAAATGCTCGAAAAACAGAACGACAGAATCGTTTCTAAGTTCAAGCAGGATAAGCTGGAAGCAGAGGCGAAGAAGAACTGGGACCTATTTTACAAACGCAATGCAACGAAATTTTTCAGGGATCGTCACTGGACGACGCGGGAATTTGAAGATCTGGCAGACCTTAAGGTGTGTAGGTTGAAGGGCAAGCTTATGGTATCGGGGGCTGAAGGATATAGTGCGTAAGTCTACTGGCGGTGTCGGTTAGGGTGAGGTTAGGCGTCGGTTAAGGTCAGGGCTAGGGTTAGTGTCGTCATGAGAAAACCTGGTACCGTCTGCTAACACGCATACGTACATTCAAGCACCATGCATTTCATAAACAAGGTAAAATTGGTACATATAACTAAGGAAAGAGAACAGAGTGTTCAACATTTAAGTCATTCAGTTTAATCGGAAACTATGTGGGGTTCTTCAGATGGGCATGTTACTTTTAGCTCTTTGTGTGTTTGTCCTCTGTTTGATTTGGTGTGACTACACGGTGTGCTTAAATATGTTCTAAGAGTTCCTAAAAGCTGGTGCATATATATACACAACCATTAATCTGACAGTTTTATTGTATTGTTTCATGCTGCGGCATTTCTTGTCCGATTTTCTTGTCATCTTTCTTCGATAAAGCAAAGCTAATAATGATCTAATTTTTAACGTCAATGGCGAATTTTAAGGTATAATGAGCATATGCCCCCTTTACAGGGATGGGCAAATTACACAGTAAAATGTAATTGAATTACAAATTACAAATTACTTTGGAAAATGTAATTGAATTACAAATTACAAATTACTTTAGAAATTTGTTTGAAATTACAAATTACAAATTACGTAATTTCAATTACATCAAATTACAAATTACATGCATAGTTTGGATCAGGAAATTCAGTCAGGAAACACATGCTTTATTTCCACTGTTATTTGTAGGCTATTACACTGTTTGAAACAGTTTATTTAATTTTCTCTAATAAGTAGCAACTGTTCGAACAACTTGTCCGATAATCGGCATATATGTTTGACCTTACAATCAGGCTTGCAAAACTATAGACCTAATGAGTTTGTGTATCAGAGCAGATGAAGGAAGACGCAGAATTAGGCTAAATTGTATAAATAACATCTTAACAGTTACGTAGCTATGAAGATTGATTAGTTAGGCCTGCATGGGAGTAACCTCTCTCTGGATCGATGCATGTACATTTGATCGACGCTCAGTTGTCTTAGCATGCAGACGTTTTGTTGGATGCTAAGACAACTGAGCGTGTGATGGAGTAGCGCAACTCATCTATGTAACACGTTATGAGCTCGGTCGGTCTGACACATGACAAAATTGTATACAATTTCTGACATTGGCTCCAATTTTGTGAAAGCATTCAAAGAATTCAGTGTTGCTATCGTTCATATCAGAGATACTATAAGTGATCAAGATAAGGAAAAGATGCTTTCAAAACTGCTCTGTTGTGGAGTCTCTAGTTTTCTTTTCAAAAGTAATTTGATTTTACAGATGTAATTTGAAATTACAAATTACATGAAAAAAATGTAATTCAATTACAAATTACAAATTACATTGATCCAGAGCAACAAATTACAAATTACCAATTACAATTGTAATTCAAATTACGTAATTTCAATTACATCAATTAAATTACTGCCCATCCCTGCCCCTTTAGCAGCAATTGTTCAATATAGTGGCCTCCTTTGTTTATGGCATTTTTCATGATGGTTTATCCATTACTGCCTCCCAGATTGCAGTTACAATCTGCTCCCCAGCTTCAATCTTACATTACCATGTGACATATTTGTGTCAAAGTTCTCAGAGGCTTGGTTTTGAGTTCAAAGATCATTTGAGTGAAGTGCACATAATAGCTGTACAGATGCAAAGATAAGCTACTAAATCCAACTGCTGTACTTTCTTCATGTATACTTTCAAGGCTCGAATAATGAAGTTACAGAGCTTTCCTGCTCTTCTATACCGTATCATTCTTACCTCACCTTACTAGAGAATTTGTGTGTTGAAGTTGTCAGGAAAGCAACTTAAAGTCCTTGAAGTTGGATGCGGAGTTGGAAATTTCATGTTCCCGTTGCTCGAGGAAATATCCGACGTCTTCTTCTATGCCTGTGACTTCTCTCCAAGGGCTGTGCAATATGTCCAGGTACGTTGTTCAAAATAATGTCTGGCTGATTGAAATGATCTTTTTATTTAACATTTATCTGTGTTGAATTGCATCTGAGTGACATTGTATGATGAATTGTTAATTGGTGCCTAACATTGATGAATTATTGTGTGCTTTTTATTGATGAATAATCAGTAATAAGTAAAAGCACTGACCAACCAGAAATCTTCATCACCTTCATGCATTTCAAACTTGTCGGTTTATGTAATGTGCCATTGCTTCCTGATTGGCTTCTTACACTGAACTTTAGATTAATATAAATATTAATAAAAAATAATATTAATCAAAGGTGCAGAACCTGCTGTAGTCTTCATCAACTTGATAGACTTCAGAAGGCATTCAACAGCATATAGCATAATGGGAGCTGGAGAGGATCCAAAATGCCGAAATATCAGAGGTATGAATGGTTGATGACTTGTGTTTTGATGACTTTAATGTGTTTTCTTAGGAGAACCCGATGTATGATCAGAGTAGATGCCACGCCTTCTGCTGTGACCTAACTGCAGACGATCTCACTGCTACGATTTCTCCAGGATCTCTAGACCTGGTTAGCATGATATTCGTCCTCTCAGCCATCCATCCGGATAAAATGGTCGCTGTACTACGTAATATCCATTCGGTAAGTAAATGACTTAAATGTAATTCATGTAAAGGTGAGGTAATCCCATACTGGTCAATGTCATTGAACAATAATTGGGACTTGGTAGTCAAATGGTTAGAGAGATTCAGTGGCGTAACGAGGGGGGCAGAGGGGCAACCGCCCCTGGGCGTAGCACAAGGGGGCGCAAAATTAGCTTTATGCTATGACAAGAACGAGTATATGTGAACCATAAAATTAAAATGGGGTGCAGTCATCAACTCTTGTCCCTGGGCGCTAAAACCCTTCGTTATGCCACTGGAGACATTGGCTTGTAACATGGAAATCTGAACTAAATTTAAACTTAAATTTCGTATGTCATGCTTGTTTTTGTCAGTTGCAGGAAATGCAGGTCATTTCCTGTTTGTTTTCACCCATTGGTGCTCTTGTTCATGTATTTGTGAGTAGTCAGGTATACTATTGCAGTGCCATTTATATGGGTCACCTTTTGAGGCGCATTGGACAGCTAGAACTTGTGCTTCATGCAGCTGCTAGGCTTGTTGGTGACATTTTAAAATTTGGTCATGTCTTGCATTATGTTTGACATAACTCTGTTGTCTGCATATTTCCCAGCATATTGAATTTAAGTTTTTGGTCTGGGTCTGGTGCTACCAGTTGGGGAATGCCCTGGATACTTATGGGAGCTTTCCTGCATGATCTCAGGTGTGGCTAGTCATGGGAATCATTATTCTGTGTCTCAATATGAGGTTGCTAATCCCTTTTGAAGATGCAATGTCATGACTATGCAGTTGTTGGACCAACCACTTGAAATAACCTTCTTTTAGATCTGCATGTTCTTTTAAATAGGAACTCTGCATACACCTTTCACAAGCATTTTTTCTGTTCTCGTTTAGCCGGGTTGGGCTGGGAGCATGTTCATTATTTTATAGCCTGTTACATAATTATGTATTCATAATGTTCTTTTACATGTGTTGCATTTTTTTATGAATCTGGATTAATTCTATTTTTTATCATTTTAAGGTTCTACGAAGCGGTGGAAACGTCCTGTTCCGTGATTATGGTCTCAATGATCATGCGATGATTCGTTTTTCCACTGGAAGCAAACTCATGGATCGGTTCTATGTACGTCAGGACAACACGAGAGCTTACTACTTTTCCACTGGTAATAGGATCAATTCAGTCTAACAGCCATCAAGACTTGGCTGATCTTTAGTGGCATACTGGCCGAAACCTGTTAGCCTCTCGACTCCATGTCATGGATTTAAATCCTGGGCATTGTGTGAAAATAATGTTACGAACTTAACTACTGTCTGAGTGCAAAATGTGCTGTCCTAATGTGGGCACGGTTGCTGATTGGTTAGAGCAGGGGTCTCCAAAGTTTTCCAGCGGGGGGCCACATTGCTGACTTTCTAAAGCTCCACGGGCCAAAACTCCGAAGAAAAAAATTTCTCTGTGCGCAGCTCTCCAGTGAAATGTGAGTAATGCGATGAATGCTTGGATTCATAATGTCTCCGAATATTGTACTCTTTAAGCACTGCAATAGTGTCATTGCATATCAGGCACAGTGCCTTTCAAACAGCAACATGGATTTAGGCAATATGCATGTCAGAGTACAGCGGCGTTAAAATTTTCAATTTTCCCAATTTAGTTTGTTTCTTCAAGGAGAGTTCCGCGGGCCAGAGTAAAGTCCTTAGTGGGCCGGATGTGGCCCGCGGGCCGTACTTTGGAGACCTCTGGGTTAGAGTGCTTGGCCTGTAACACAGAGTGTACTGGTTCAAGCTTCCAATGTGTAGAGACTTGAGCAAGTCCTTCACTTACAATTGTACAGTGCCGTTGATGTTCTGTTGTATGGTCGTGTGTGCACTTCTGAAAGTAGGGCAATATCAAATACAGTAGTGTTTTATTGTACGGAAATGCTTAGTTATGAAATTTCAATATAAAACGGTCAACCTGAAATTTATTAAGGTTTTGGAATCAACCGCTTTGTAGCACAACCTCGTTAAAAGGCAGTTGTTGGTACCAGCGTTCATTCACAGTTGCCGGTCCCTCCATTTAAAACTCTCTACCGCCTCACATTTGCAACTCTCCTACTGAGATTGTCTCACTTTAAACTGAAAACTTACCTATACCAGCCTGCTTATGGCTCCTAGTGCTTGCCCAGTTTCAATGTGCACTTCTGAACTTTGTAAGGACGGCATTATAAAATTACAGTTTAATTGTATAGTTTTGTATGTACACATACAGACGGATTTAATTTATGCGTAAATTATTGTTCTTAGACGAACTGGCCCGATTGTTCACCGAAGCCGGATTTGTTCCAGCGAAAAACGACTACATTCTTCGTGAAACTGTCAATCGTAAGGAAGGCCTAGCCGTTCCTCGCGTCTTTGTGCAAGGAAAATTTGTGAAAGCTGACACTGTATGAAAAAGATAGATTTCATTTTTGTTCAACTAGTTATTGTACACTTGAAACTGCTTATAATACACTTCAGTACAGGAACATCATTTCAGTTTTGTTCAGGGTGTACAAATCTAGGCCAGCTTGTAAGTTTTGTATTTAATCTACTTGTGCAAAACTGTGGTTTAATGATCTAAGTTGCTTTCTTGTTCGTTTTTATTTCTTACTAAGTTACTATGTTTGATTTTCTACTGTCATAGACTCCTAGTGATGAATAAAGATATATTATTTCATCAGATGCACTCACATACATATAAATAGTTGATTTTTCCATCGGATTCAGGGGTGACCACTTGTATAAGGGGTGAGCATAGAACATAGATTGGTTGGCTGGTTGAATTGTAGTACTTTGTGTACAATAAGGCTGATGAGTAGATATCTTCAAGGGGCGCTATATCAAGTTTCATTGATTGATTGATTGATTGATTGATTTTGAAATGTGTTCTTTGCTCAGTGGGCTATTTTGGGCATGAGATGCTGATATTTAAGGATCTTTGTTATGGATGGCTCTGGCAACAATTAGGAACCCCATTTGTCGTTTGTGCAGACCTCTCTTAGTGATACCAATTGATGGGAAGTTTGAAAATCATTCTTTTCGATCATGGTTTGATGTTGTGAGGTCGGGAGCACCTCTGAGGAATATCTCTTGAAGTGGCGCTGTATAAATTTACGAGTACAATTACGAATTTGAGGCAAAAGATATCCAATTCTGTTAAATTAAGGTGATCTGCATAATGCTTGAACATGGTTAGAAAATGACCTGGTGTAGTCAAACACCTCACAAACTGCATGTACATTTAATACAGTTAATGTGTGAGCTACCCAACTGAACTGAAAAATGAACAGATGTAAAGGGTAACCAGGGCTGCCGACAGAAATTCCGGGCCCCTAGGCAGAGCAGTCACGGGCCCCTAACTATCCTTAGACTTTATGAGAATCTTTTTTAAACAAACTGAAATGATAATAGTGAGAGTACAACCCTACAAAATTAATGTATATATATTTATATATGCAACTATTGTAGTTAAGTGTCCGTAATATTATATTTTAAAAGGCATAAATCATAAACTTTGTATAACTGATTATAATATTTTTCATAAGTTGATTGCTGGGCCCAGCCCGGGCCCCTAAAAGTCGCCGGGCCCCTGGGTTTTTGCCCCCCCCTCTCAGCGGGCCTGAGGGTAACTAATTACTATTCATTTATTACACTCCTTTGTTAACTGATGTTGATAGAGGAGTGTAACAAGTGAACAATGTAATCACTGCAGAGTTCTTCAGTTACATTGGATAAGTAATTCTGTTGTAATTCTTTAGATATAATTTGGATGTAATATTTCCTCATGCTCTATCATGGATAGAGAAAAGGACCAACGATTGCATGCGCATGAGTATCGGAATTGAGAAGGAAGAGACACTACAACAAACAGTGCTAAGAGCAAAGTTGAGGTTCTTTGGACATGTCATGCGATCAGATGGATTGGAAAAGGAAATGATGTTAGCATATGGAGAGGGAAGGAGAAAACAAGGATGACCAACTGACCAAGGAAAAAGTGGATGGACGAGAAACATGAAACAACTGGAATGAATTTGGCAGAACTGAGAGATGCGACGGCGGACAGAAGGAAATGGAGAGGCTTGATCATGACGGTCGCTAGAGTTCAAGGAACTGACAGCACAATGTGAGTGCTTTAAAAGTTTTGAGATTAGAAAGGTTGCGTCTCCATTCTTAACTTCACTTTGTTAAAATAAAATGTCTGATCTGTGTTTAAGAGGAAATCACAAAATCCAACAGAAATTGAAAGAATTTCATGTAAATTTCATAAAGTAATTGAATGGTTAGAAAGTGTATTTTATTTTATCTCGGGCAAATGCCATTAATGAATATTATTACATATTGACCATCTTCTGGTTTTCCACAAACCCCTTACCAGGACTAGGCTGCCATGCTTTTTATCCATCTAGTTTAACTTACGGAAATCTTGCTTGCTTGCTTGCTTGCTTGCTTGAGCCACAGGCTAAAAAGTCAAATCTTGCGACGACTAATTCGATCACTTACAATCATTCAATCGTCATGAAACTTGGCAGATAGACTCGCCCTCGCAGACACTTCATTCTATAAAAATTTCAGCTCCCCAAAAAGGCTAGTTTATAGAATCGGGACTCAACTTTTCGAATCGGGGAATCCCTTTTCCCATACGCAGCGTTGTCATTGGACGCAACAAAAACGGGCGCGCTGCCTGATTAAACGCACGCTATGTCGTAAAATGAACGCGGACTATATATTTGTAGAGGTAACTGCTTCATAAGACGCATTATAGGATACTAGATGGATATAGTAAAAAACTTTGTTTTTACGGGCTGTATTTTATTATCCATCTAGTTTAACTTGCGGAAATCTTGCTTGCTTGCTTGAGCCACAGGCTAAAAGTCAAATCTTGCGACGACTAATTCGATCACTTACAATCATTCAATCGTCGTGAAACTTGGCAGATAGACTCGCCCTCGCAGACACTTCATTCTATAAAAATTTCAGCTCCCCAAAAAAGGCTAGCTTATAGAATCGGGGACTCAACTTTTCGAATCGGGGAATCCCCTTTTCCGATACGCAGCGTTGCCATTGGCCAGCGTTGCCATTGGCCGCAACAGAAACGGGCGCGCTGCCTCATTAAACGCACGCTATGTCGTAAAATGAACGCGGACTATATATGTGTAGAGGTAACTGCTTCATAAGACCCATTATAGGATACTAGATGGATATAGTAAAAAACTTTGTTTTTACGGGCTGTATTTTATTTCTTGGAACTTGAGTTCATTCTCAATTTACACTTTTTATCACGAAAAATTAATGAAGAGTCCGATTTGATGAATGTTCTTTGTGATGTGGTTTGGTAATCATATCATTGTGACGTTTTTGATAAACCATTCATTGTGACGTCATTTGGTAGTTCTATAAATTGTGTGCTATGTTTGATTGTTTTGTCCATCATTTGGCAAGTCTGTAATTGTGAGGTCATTTGCTGATCCTGCTTTTGTGACGTCATTTGATAAATCTGTCATTATTGCCTCATTTGATAATCCTGTTATTGTGACGTCGTTTGATTATTCTGCCATTGTGACGTCGTTTGATAATCCTATCATTGTGACCTCATTTGCTGATTCTGCTTTTGTGACGTCATTTGATAAATCTGTCATTGTTGCCTCATTTGATAATCCTGTTATTGTGACGTCGTTTGATTATTCTGCCATTGTGACGTCATTTGATAATCTATCATTGTGACGTCGTTTGAAAGTCCAGCCAGGTATGAGGTAATTTGCATGTTTGGAATCCATAGATGATAGTAAAGGCTTATAATGTTAATATGACCATTTGTAGTAATATACACTGTGGTCTGTGAATAACAAACTGCAACCAGTGTAGTCTTTTCTGAAACAGTTTTGGGTGTACCGACAGTACCGTGTATTTATCAAAAAAGTCGGCAGGCACTGCTGAGAACATGATGACTTACCAACAGGCATGCGAACTTTACTGTAAACGTATGTTCTGCTGTGAACCATAGAAAACTTGTGGCATACACTCAGACACAAAGTGTACCGTAAGTAGTCGTATCATATTACAATTCTTAAAGTTTCTTCATTCGCTTCAGGTAGCCTATTACATGTACTGAGTTGTTTTTCTGGGTCATACTCTTATTCTTGGTCATGCTATACGACCGTTCTTCTTTAAACCAAATGCAATTTTTTCTTGGTGCAAGGAGTGCAGCTCTGTGCAGAGGTAAATGTGGACGCCTATCTCAAAGCTTTCAACTCGTTTCCGGCTTATGTATCTCGAATAAAACGAATGGCTGGTGGTGGCAAACACTAATTGGACCAGGATGCTAAGCTCGCAGCTAGCCAACCGAATGCTGCGGTATCTGGTTTCCGGACTCTCTTTAGAATAGATCTTTGCTGCAGGCAACAATCCAATCGTTGGTGTCTTTCCGTTCTCAGGTCAACACGTTTTTCTGTCCTTTTCTTTCTTCTATTGTCGGACTGACCTTGGAATTCACCGGATTGCATTTCTGATTTAGAATGCCATCGACTGATGCCTAGTGCACTATTATATTATTGGCGCTATTATTATTATTATTATTATTATTATTATTATTATTATTATTATTATTATTATTATTATTATCATCATCATTATTTTTTAATTTTTATTATTATTATCACTATTATTATCATTATTTTTATTATTATTATTTATTTTACCCGAGGTAGAAATAATCCCTCAGGAACAAAAAATTATGTTGGGAGTAAAAAACGTTCTCCGAGATATCAGGCTCGTTATTAGTATTGTTATTATCATTATTATTATTATCATATTATTATTATTATCGTCATCATCATCATTATTAAATTTGTAGCACGCACAAGGTCACACCGATATGTGAATCTGAGACGCTGAAACAGTTCTAAGATCAGATTAGGTTAGATTAGATGCCATATCATGTAGGCAGAATTATCTATTAAGGGGAGATGGTCTGAGCCAGTTGTCGACTTTCCCTTAACCCTACAAGTCTTGTCTGTAATGGGAGATATTGTCTTAACGTACAATATGTCAAGTTATAGCGTCATAGAAACAGCACCCTGCTTTATTGCCAGACCAACTGTGCTTCCTCCTATAGCGACATTGCTCACCAGACATTAAATAGCAGCGAAATAATAAAGGACAGAAATGTATAGTGCACTTATAGAGGTCAGATAGGCCACATGAGTTGGTTAGGTCATAAAGTACAACAATAATAGGCCTACATTGATGTATAGTGCATTCTACTAAACTCTAGGTATGTAGAGCATTTTATATAGGCCTACCTCGTATACAATACAATACTGTATTCTATAGCGGGCCACTCACACCTATAAGCTTACTTATATAGAAGCGCTGTTGGCGATTAAATTTTATTCTGACATGGATTGACTACTTTCTTCCGTAACTCTCCTATTACCACGCGTATCAGATAGCGGTGTCTACCTGCTTCATAACCATTAAACGAATTTATTATAATACTGACCAACTGCGCATTAAATAGTTAGTCATAACTAAGGAGACAACAAGCTACTCTGGTTACAGCAAAGTGGAACGTAATACGTAGCTACTCTGGTTACAGCAAAGTGGAACGTAATACGTAGCTACTCTGGTTACAGCAAAGTGGAACGTAATACGTAGCCTAGCTACTCTGGTTACAGCAAAGTGGAACGTAATACCAGTAACGCTGAAATTTATAGAGCGCCCAACTATAGACCTATATAATTATAGTCGGACAGGCCACACCAGTTGGTTATTTCATGTTCTCACCTGTCAGACATCGAAGAAACGCACGTGGCTGCGTTAATTGGTCACCACACACTAATTAAGAGTTCTGTAATATAGCCGCAGGATTCACGCGGCGCTTTGAGACATTAATCCGACACCTATAGTGTATACGACGAAGCCTGACAACAGATACTTACTGCGCCTGTATACCTTATACGGATGCCAGAAGCGATACTTTAAATAAGAGATTCTGTTGCAATTAAGAAACGCTTTTGATCAGGAAAGAAATTAATGGACGTCGACAGTACCTGTATAAAAAAACGATACCTATGTTTACCGACGGCTTATATACTCCACCATCTCATGTAGGATAACATATATACACATCAAGCGTCTCTCTCTCTCTCTCTCTCTCTCTCTCTCTCTCTCTCTCTCTCTCTCTCTCTCTCTGTGTCTGTCTCTCTGTCTCTCTGTCTCTCTGTCTCTCTGTCTCTCTGTCTGTCTCTCTGTCTCTCTGTCTGTCTGTCTCTCTGTCTCTGTCTCTGTCTCTCTCTGTCTCTCTCTGTCTCTCTCTCTCTCACTCTCTCTCTCTCATCTCTCCTCTCTCTCTCTCTCTCTCTCTCTCTCTCTCTCTCTCTCTCTCTCTCTCTCTCTCTCTCTCTCTCTCTCTCTCTCTCTCTCTCTCTCTCTCTCTCTCTCTCTCTCTCTCTCTCTCTCTCTCTCTCTCTCTCTCTCTCTCTCTTAGCAGATTGATTTTCTTAATCTGAACCAACTAATGACGTCTTGGATTTGGTGCACCGACGAAATATGCCTTGTGCATTAGACACAGTCGGGATGGAAGTTACTAATTCTTTATAATAATAATAACGTCTCATCTTGGCCATTCATCTACTGGAGCTGGCGAAGCCGCCGAACGCGCAGTTGTCTCCAAAAGGGTAAAATATTCCGCCATCACTGCCACCCACGCTTTTGTTGCGGTCGCCTTAGAAACTGGCGGCGCTTGGAGCAGGGAGGGACTGCAGTTCGTTTCTGAGTTGGGAAGACGGATAAGTGTGACGCAACCCATGATCCAATGGAGACATCATACCTATTCCAGCGGATCTCAGTGGCTCTTCAACGGGGGAACGCCATCTGCCTCTCCGGGACACTGCTCTGTTGAAAAGACACTACATAATAATAATAATAATAATAATAATAATAATAATAATAATAATAATAATAATACTACTACTACTACTACTACTACTACTACTACTACTACTACTACTACTACTACTACTACTACTACTACTACTACTAATAATAATAATAATAATAATAATAATAATAATAATAATAATAATAATAATAATAATAATAATAATAATAACTTGGTTTTGACTGAGCGCCTTTGAATTAGGGGATTTCTACAGTTGTCTGAGATAACTTTCAGGAGTTCAGAGGAACAAAGATAGGCCTACATCTGACCAAAACCAGGCGTAACTCAATTCGAATGTCATAGCCTAGGCCTATACCATTTTAAAGGGCAAAGTCTCTCCTTTAATATGACGCAAACTTTATTGTTCTCATGCGGCGAAAAGTTGAGTCCCCGATTCTATAAGCTAGCCTTTTTGGGGAGCTGAAATTTTGATAGAATGAAGTGTCTGCGAGGGCGAGTCTATCTGCCAAGTTTCATGACGATTGAATGATTGTAAGTGATCGAATTAGTCGTCGCAAGATTTGACTTTTTAGCCTGTGGCTCAAGCAAGCAAGCAATCAAGCAAGCAAGCAAGCAATCAAGCAAGCAAGATTCCCGCAAGTTAAACTAGATGGATAAAAATACAGCCCGTAAAAACAAAGTTTTTTACTATATCCATCTAGTATCCTATAATGCGTCTTATGAAGCAGTTACCTCTACAAATATATAGTCCGCGTTCATTTTACGACTGCGGCCAATCACAACGCTGGCCAATCACAACGCTGCGTATGGGAAAAGGGGATTCCCCGATTCGAAAAGTTGAGTCCCCGATTCTATAAGCTAGCCTTTTTGGGGAGCTGAAATTTTTATAGAATGAAGTGTCTGCGAGGGCGAGTCTATCTGCCAACTTTCATGACGATTGAATGATTGTAAGTGATCGAATTAGTCGTCGCAAGATTTGACTTTTTAGCCTGTGGCTCAAGCAATCAAGCAAGCAATCAAGCAAGATTTCCGCAAGTTAAACTAGATGGATAATAATAAAATACAGCCCGTAAAACAAAGTTTTTACTATATCCATCTAGTATCCTATAATGCGTCTTATGAAGCAGTTACCTCTACAAATATATAGTCCGCGTTCATTTTACAACATAGCGTCCGTTTAATGATGCAGCGCGCCCGTTTCTGTTGCAGCCAATGGCAACGCTGGCCAATGGCAACGCTGCGTTTCGGAAAAGGGGATTCCCCGATTCGAAAAGTTTAGTCCCCGATTCTATAAGCTAGCCTTTTTGGGGAGCTGAAATTTTGATAGAATGAAGTGTGTGCGAGGGCGAGTCTGTCTGCCAAGTTTCACGACGATTGAATGATTGTAAGTGATCGAACTAGTCGTCGCAAGATTTGACTTTTTAGCCTGTGGCTCAATCAATCAATCAAGCAACCCGCAAGTTAAACTAGATGGATAAAAAGTCGACGTCAGCGGTCATGGTGCCCCTTGCAAGACGTCGTTAAATAATGGAAACTATTGTTTCGCAATTTCAGTAATTGAAACAACCGTCGTCTTTACCAAGTACAAAGAGTTTCTGTTAATAAATAGGAAAAATTGATTTCCGTTGGCTTTCTCTTTGTCTCCTTTCGTTGCCCTGCGCTGCATCGCTTCCTACTACCTCGTCGATTTAGCATGCACCAACTCCCGGAGAGACTTGGCAAACTTAATTAGACGTCACCATGGCTGCTAAGTTAATATGTTTCCGAGTATGGCTCCATCTCTCTCCATGTCTGCTTGCTTTGCGAAACAGGTAAATGATGTGGTGAACAGTGGAAAAATTTAACTCGTCGTTAAAATGGAGGAATTCAGTAAAGACGCGCAGATTGTGGAAAAGTGGATAGACGGACAAAGGAAAGGACAAAGAGACGTATGAGCGATCGGATATATGGATAGACAGACGGACAACTGAGAAACAGAGAGAGAAAGGAAAAGGGAGAGAGAGAGACACACACACAGACAGAGAGAGACAAAGAGACAGAGAGAGACAGAGATACAGATAGAGACAGAGACAGCGACCAACAGAGAAAGACAGCAACAGAGAGAGACAGCAACAGACAGAGACAAAAACAGACAGAGACAGCGACCTATAGAGACAGAGAAAGACAGACAGAGGTACAGATAGAGATAGAGACAGAGACAGCGACCGACATAGGCAGACAGGCAGCAACAGACAGAGACAGCGACAGTCAGAGACAAAAACAGAGACAGACAGCGTAGAGATAAAGCGAGGTCTGTTATTCGCCGCCATCTTGGTGATGCCGCTGTTTCTCCATTTCGAGGACAAACCGCAGAGACCACGTGGTCGTCGTCGTGGATGACTCATCTGGATTTTAGACGGACAGACAAACAGACGGATAGAGACAGCGACACAGACAGACAAAGACAGATATAGAGATAGAGATAGAGACAGCGTCAGCGACAGACAGCTGTCGCCATCACCATTGCATCTAGCTGAGCAGTCCACGACAGAGACACAGACAGACAGAGACAGAGAGACAGAGACATAGACAGCGACCGACAGAGACAGACAGACAGACAAAAGCACAGACAGACAGACAGAGACAGCGACAGTCAGAGACAAAGACAGAGACAAAGACCTTGAAAAGAGGCAATGTGAGGTCTGTTATTGGCCGCCATATATACGAAGCAGTAACTGTTGTTTCTCCAATTCGAGGACAAACAGCCGAGACCACGTCAAAGCACGTGATCATCATCATGGCTGGGCTCAGCTGAATTCTGGCCATAAATTACAGTTCTCTCGTGACAAAGGTGTCTGTCTGTATTGCGTCCTCTTTGTATTGCTCCGTCGACCTATCATTCTCGGCACCTGAACAGCGGATCTAAGCAACAAAGGTGCATCTGATCATAATTACGCTGCATTTGTCAGATGCTCTCCAAAGCGCCGAAGAACAAAAGACTTGGCGACGGAGACACACAGACATGCAAGCAGACATCTGTAGGTGCACAATTTACATCTGTTTTTGTTTTCTCCGAGGCTGAGTGTCAGAAGTGCCTTAATGTAGCCAAATGTAATTGGCGCCAAGTAAATTAATTGAACACTGAAGTCTCACCTCTTCAAGTACTCCTACCCCAACTCACCTGATCCTCAACCCTCCAATTCTCGACCTAAACGACACTAACCTTAACATCTACTGCGCCCCTCCGAACCTCTGGAACTCGGGCTCGGACCTTCGGACTACCGTTTGGACAACCCATCTGACTCGA
>JACEVL010003977.1:0-12059 GCA_020284085.1 Aporrectodea caliginosa
CATAGCTATCCCACACATCTTAGCAATTTGGTGAAATGAGCAAACGACGAATCGTTCCTAAGTTCTCCTAAGTTGAAAGTTTTCTCATTGTCAACCTATGCAACAGTAATTTTTGAGAGTCTTTGCAGCTCAACAGACGTAAGTTCGTCAGTAAACAGCTAAGTGTGATAAGTAAACCACCATATCGCCTTGCAATTTAATCGATGCACTTTTGTCACACAAGTAGGCCTATTCATTTCCTCTACCTCAGAAGCATTGAAATAAAAAAAAATTGTTCTGAGCGTTCATCTCACACCTCTGTGCAATCCAAAAGTCTTAAGTTTCTCTCATCCTGTATGTCTTTGCACCCTAGAAAACCATAACTGTGCTGTACAAGCTCTCATCCCACGCGTCTGTGCACCATACTCAAAATCAACGTCAACGTTTCAGAATGCCAACCGTCTTTCAAACCTAACAAACTTCGTCTTTACAACCTTAACATTCAAATGTTTTATTCTGCTAGCCATGGCCTATTTGCCTCCTGTGCAACCATAATTATAATGAAAAGCATTAATCTCGCGACTCTTTGCTAAAATTTTAATTTAAAGTTATAAGAACTCTGAGAAACTTTACAATTTTTAGAAATTCGCCGAGTTTGAGAAAATTGCAACTTTTGTAAACTTGCTAGCTTACTTTCGTGCAAACCGCCTAGGCCCTATGTATACTTTACATATTTATGTCAATGCAACACGCCAACTGCGCTTCCAGTAATAATTATAAGGCCATATTAGTTTATAATTAGGCTATAAGGATTATTAGTAGGCCGCGCAAGAGTACAACTCATGTATTAATTTAAATATAATTGAACCATGTTAAATGATAGTAAACTCCAAACTTCTACAGCGTCATTCAAAAGCGTCCTCCATTTGTGTGAATTTGCTCTTAAAACGGTGTGTATTTGGGTTCGCTCTTCCTCGTATATTTAAAAAATGGCTAGGCGTTTAAAAAACTATATCGATTGGTGTATGTCCTTATAATTTGTACCACGATACAAAAGTTAGGGTTTCAATTGGGTATTTAGCAATAGTAGCTAGGGCTGCGTTATAAGTTATAAAGTTCGAGTTGCGTCTTTGTGTGTGTGTGTGTGTGTGTAGGTGTGTGTGTGTGTGTGTGTGTGTGTGTGTGTGTGTTTGTCCCTCTATATGCCACCCGAAATGACTTTTCATACGCTTTTCAAAGCATTAGGGTTCGACTTGCACTGTTTGGGTTGAAATAGATAGTCCTTCCATTGGCTAGTAAGCAAGACCAGAAGTAGTAGCAGTATCAATAGCCGATGGGTATGTGTTGCATTGTAAGCCATATACACATTACAAAGTAAAACATTATTGCCACGTGTGCATTACTCTTGCGCTAAATGGCCGTCCGTCTGTCTGGGAAGGGCCTAGGGATAAACTCATTCTTGCAGTATTAGGCTTCTTGCATTATAGCATACAAATTATAATTATTAATTTAAAGGTCTATAATAATATTATTATTATTATTGTAAAGGCTACCTGTATGACCTTTGCGCGGGTGTGCCTGTGCAAATAATACGGCGCCCTGCCTTCGATATGTTTGCTTAAAGAGTTAAAGTAATTGGATTTGATGCTCAGAGCTGTAGTCAGATAAAGTGATATTCAAATTTTAGTTAGATAAAAAAAGTGCCCAAAGCTGTTGTAAGGTAAAAAAATGATATTAAAATATGTATATACTTAGCTACTTATAGCATAAGGTATGAGAAAAAAGTAAGCATCTGAGGTTATTTTGCATTTCTTACCATGTTTAGACGTCTACATATCAAACTAACCTTCCAATATTCCTTCAGCAGTTGCTTGAAAAATTCTTCGTTGTTCCAATCGGCAACTAACATGTATAGGTCATATGGTTTGATCCAATTTGCTGAAGGAAAGACATTAGGCAGACATGTATACTTAATTACAATAAACCGTTTTTATTCTGAGACACTACTGTCGCCATGGGAGGAGTTTATCAGAGGCTATATAGGGGCTAAGTCCCCCGATGAACTTGATCGTGCGTCATTAATAGCGATGAATGATGAATGATAATGACAGAAGTATTCAGTGAGCGGTGACAAACTGTGAAGCCTGAAAGATATGCAATGCGATTAGCTTAAACCACAGAATAACCTATAAAGTTCGGTACTCAGCTTACTTACTTACAATTGCTAGCCGAAAATAGCTGCAGCAGACTATTGACGTTATTTTGTTTGCTACTACACTTGGACAACGTGAATGCAATTTATGATTCAACACGCGCCAGCAATGGACGCAAAGAACCATTGCATTAACTCTGGTACAATCAGCTGTACCTGCCTGTTTCCGAGACATAAATTGACCAGTTGGGGTTTTGTTTCGACAAAGACAGTTTGATCATGGCAACTCCGTTGATGTTGTGTTGCACTGCGACAAGGATGGAATCAAGGCGATCGTTGACAAATACGCTGATATCCTTAACATTAATCCACAAGTTCTGGCATCCGAAATGGTACTGTTTCCAGGCAAGGAAAATGAAATTACCTTTGATGTACTTCAGAAGGAAATGACCGAAGATGTCTATCCTCATTACTACAGAATGGTGCACTGACGACGCCCGTGGGATTAACAACCGCTAAGAGAAGTGTTCAGCGATGCGACGCATAAGAAACTGGTTGCGATCAACTATGGCACAGGAATGCTTTTCTTCGCTGGATCTTCTGAACATTGAATGTGAACTGAGGGCTGCTTTAGTCCCCGAAGACCTGCTTCTCGTGTATGCAAAATTGCAAACAGTGGAACTCGACGCTTAGGCCTACAGTTGCATTAACATAGTCGACTAGTCGCAAACTTCGATGTAAGGC
Organism: Aporrectodea caliginosa; assembly: GCA_020284085.1. NCBI lineage: Eukaryota > Metazoa > Annelida > Clitellata > Crassiclitellata > Lumbricidae > Aporrectodea > Aporrectodea caliginosa. Next base: position 2,876 of record JACEVL010003977.1, read on the forward strand.
CATAGTGTTAGTTTGTTAGCGCGACTGAGTAATGTGAGTATTGAGCGTATCACTGTGTATAACTGTGTAGTAACTAAAGTTCGAGGTCTGTTAGGACGGTTCTCGGAAACTTATTATTGCCATATAATTACAATTGCTAACTGTTGAGTCTGAGTAAAAATTATGTTTCTACTGGTTTTCGATTAAACTCATGTCGATCTCCGCTGTTTAGATACTTTCACACTTAGTACATCAATTAATCTATTAATGCATTAGCGTAGTCGGCTAGTCGCAGTCTTCAATGCAAGTCACATTATGTATTTTTTAAGCCAAAATCCTCCCGAATATTCTCACCAGAAGGTCGAAATTAGTACCAAGACTAAGTATGTACAGAATGCATTCTTGAAGCTATAATAATTTGCCTTAATTAGGTTACACTATGTGACATATATTCATTTCATTTCAGATATTTATATAGCGCCCTTTCAAGATTTCTACTCAGAGGCGCTCCCCGACTACAGCGCGGACACTGAATCGGAGTTTCACGCCGAAGCGCATGAGCAATTGCGAGTGAAGGACTTGCCCAGGGTCCCTACGCGGCGGCTTGAGCTAGATTCGAACCCGCAACCCTCCGGCTGCAAGGCACAAATATACCCCCCTTGAGGTGGATTCGAACCCGCAACCCTCCGGTTGCAAGGCACCGAACATACCTCTACACCACCACGCCCCACAATATGTATGTAATGTATGTATGTAGGCTATATACGCATGTATGTATATACGAATGCATGTATGTTTGTATGCATGTATGCATGATGATTCTATTGCGCATTTTAGGTATCTCACAAAGGTACCTCATAACAGCGCCAGGGCCGTTTTAAGGTCGTCTATTCAACTGCAAAATTTATGTGGTAAATCAGTAAACCCACATCACTGTCCTTTTGCCATTTTCACATTGAAATTTACTGTGAAACTTATGGCAAATGTTTTAACAACAGTACAATTAACAGAAATGAGGTTAAGTGATGTTTTCTATCCCACTTCCTTTCAGGAATAAGGAAAAAGTGCTGGCAGCAATATAAATTAAAGAATCTCTACAGAAATGACATTTATTTGACTAAAAATGACCTATAACATAAAAATGTGACGTGATGGCATTTATGGATGATATCAACCCATACACTACTTGTGCAATATTAAATCTTCTCGCCACTCCTCTATCGGAAATCATAAACTCCTCTTTTGCCACTGGAATTGTCCCGCCTGCCTTGAAAATAGCCAGAGTCACACCAATTTACAAGCAGGGTGACAAATCTGAACTAGGTAATTATAGGCCCATATCTGTTTTACCTTATTTTTCCAAACTAATTGAAAGAGCTATGTATAATAGACTGTACGACTACGTTACTAACATAAAAATCCTATATTTAAACCAACACGGATTTCAGGCTGGACATTCAACTGCCATGTCTGTCTTGAATATCCAAGATAAAATATCGCAAGCTATTGAAAATAACGAGTATTCTATTGGAATATTTCTCGACCTTTCAAAAGCGTTCGATTCCGTAGATCATAAAATCCTTTTGAAAAAATTAGATAATTATGGAATTCGAGGGTTACCACTCCTTTGGTTTAAAAGTTATCTGGATAATAGACAACAACAGGTCCAATGCAATAATAAAGTATCGAAATTTCGCCTTATTGAATTTGGTGTTCCGCAGGGCTCCATTCTGGGGCCACTATTATTTTTACTTTATATAAATGATCTACCCCATGTTTCTTCTTTATTGCATTTTGAGTTGTTTGCTGATGATTCAAACGTTTTTATTTCACACAAGTCCCACGAAAAGCTATTCCAAATTATGAACCTTGAACTACCTCTTGTGGGTGACTGGTTCAAAGCAAACAGACTTTCTCTAAACTTAAGTAAAACATCCTATATTCTATTTAATTCTCACAGGAAAATCCCCCCTACGCAAACACCTCCACTACTAATTGACGGTGTACTCATTCCTCAAATTACCAAAGTCAATTTTCTTGGTGTTGTGATCGATCAAAACATGACCTGGAAAGAACATATTTCTCAAATATCGATTAAATTTGCCAAAAACACAGGTATTTTATCACGCATTTCGTATAAATTACCCACCCACATTTTAACTAACCTATATTACTCATTAATCCACCCGTACTTAGCATATTGTAATATAGTCTGGGCCTCGAACTACACCTCACGACTTACACGCTTGATTATCTTACAGAAAAGAGCCGTTCGAATAATTACTAAATCTGATTACAAGTGTCATACTGCTCAACGTTTTCTCCTCCACGGCATTTTAACATTAGATCAGATTAGAATATTGCAAACTGGTGAATTTATGTTTCGTTATAAACACGGTTTATTACCTAACACCTTTACTGACTATTTTAAAACCGGCTGCGCCACTCATTCTTACAGTGCTAGAACAGCCTCCAATTATAGACCGATTTTTGCTCACACTAACACTCGCAAATTCTCAATTAAGATAACTGGTCCTACTGTTTGGAACAATCTTCCTGCCGACATCCTTAGCGCGTCTCATCTCCTCCTATTTAAATAACTTCTGCGTGCCCACCTACTAACTTTAAACATATAACTGCTTTTAATCTTTAGTTTGTTTATTAAAGAACTCTTCAGCATTAGACAATGCTAATTGAAGACTTTGGTGCAAGAACCAGGTAAGTCGACTTACCTGGTTATCGTGAAACTTAGCTTAAAATGCTCCTGACGTAGAGGCGCATCTATGGTGTAAATTTCAAGCTGGTAGCCACAAAATTAAGGGAGTAGGTAGGACAATAACCAGGCAACTCAACTTACCTGCTTTGAGAATTTTCGCATTCCGGTGCCATGATTGCGTGCATAAAAGAGATAAGCCAACAAATCCGGTTATTGCATAAAAGATCATAGCCTCTCGGTTGCGAGCAATAGACATGTATGTGAACAAACCTGGTTATTGCACGCAACCGTGAGCCAGTTATATACGTTGTCGGATGCATTAGCGAAGTAAGTAAGGATATAATAACAACATTCTGCCACTAGATGGAGACCATTGAGCCATTTTCACGAACTTAAAGAAACAGTACTATTTGGGTCTATATCAACATATGCTATAGGCCTACTTACTTTGATTTATGGCTCTGTGTTAGGCTTAACAGTTTTTTCTCAATGTGGTGTGACAAACGAGGCTTAAAATGTCTTATTTAAACGTGTCATCATTCTACAGAAAGCATAGAAAGAAACTACCATCCGAGGAATGTAAAAATCGCACTGGTAGGCCTATGCCTATTTTCCACACTGCCATTTTTAAAGTAATATTATTGTAATGTTTTTTCCTATAGTAGGCTAGTGGTGAGTGTTTGCGCCAGGATTTCACGAAGTTTCACGAGCGTCGTAACATTAGGCGAAAGAAAATAATGTTGATAATTATTAAACTGGTCATTTTACCCATTATTGACATGAAATGAACTCATAATAGAATCCGGCATAAAATATTGAAGATGCAAGTCAGTCTAACATTAGGTATCGGTATGCAGTGCCAAAGTTCGTTGGACCCTCTCAGTTGACGTCGTTTATTTATTTATTTGTTTTTATTAACTTTCTAAGACATCGTGTAAATGGCTGCGGTATGTCAGCAATTGAATCCAATTAAACGAATATATAGGGCCTATATATAAAATTATATATATATATGTATGGTAATAACCAGTATTACGTTAAACGTCGTCAGTTTCGGTTTGGGTATGGTTTATGGTTAGTACCGCAATTACAAAACCAATTGTTACAGAGTTCTTTTATCACACAAGCGACAGCAGAAATTTATGCACCCAGATAGTTCACGTATTATAGGCCTACTACAATACTAGACTAAACTATTTCCCTAGTAATGTTTCATTATGCAGGTTTCAGAAGGTCTGCACGGTCCCATTCGAGACCAAGCAAGTTTGCTGACTTTGAAGAATGGAATCCGAGAAAAAAGCATGCTAAAAGAGAGGAAGCGGGCGAAACAAAAGAGGTAATAAGTGAAGAAAACTGCACTGAGATTGAGACAAAAGGAGATGAAACAATAGTTGATGTCATATTCAGTGAAATGGAAACCCATCAGGAAACAGAGACAGGTGGAAGACAAGAAACATTAGTTGAAGGCAAATCAAGTGACATGGAAACCCATCAGGAAACAGAGACAGGTGAAAGACAAGAAACATTAGTTGAAGGCAAATCCAGTGATATTGAAACCCATCAGGAAACAGAGACAGGTGGAAGACAAGAAACATTAGTTGATGTCATATTCAGTGAAATGGAAACCCATCAGGAAACAGAGACAGGTGGAAGACAAGAAACATTAGTTGAAGGCAAATCCAGTGATATTGAAACACATCAGGAAACAGAGACAGGTGGAAGACAAGAAACATTAGTTGAAGACAAATCCAGTGAAGTGACATGGAAACCCATCAGGAAACAGAGACAGGTGGAAGACAAGAAACATTAGTTGAAGGCAAATCCAGTGATATTAAAACCCATCAGGAAACAGAGACAGGTGGAAGACAAGGAACATTAGTTGAAGGCAAATCCAGTTATATTGAAACCCATCAGGAAACAGAGACAGGTGAAAGACAAGAAACATTAGTTGAAGGCAAATCCAGTGATATTGAAACCCATCAGGAAACAGAGACAGGTGAAAGACAAGAAACATTAGTTGAAGGCAAATCCAGTGATATTGAAACCCATCAGGAAACAGAGACAGGTGGAAGACAAGAAACATTAGTTGATGTCATATTCAGTCAAATGGAAACGTTTTATAAATTTTGGCTGCTGATTTCAGATCTGGGCTGTACAAAATTCCATAACATAACATAACATAACATAGGTTTTTTATTGGCAAATCAAGTCAAATGGCAAATCAAGTCAAATGGAAACCCATCAGGAAACAGAGACAGGTGGAAGACAAGAAACATTAGTTGAAGGCAAATCCAGTGATATTGAAACCCATCAGGAAACAGAGACAGGTGGAAGACAAGAAACATTAGTTGAAGACAAATCAAGTGACATGAAAACCCATCAGGAAACAGAGACAGATGGAAGACAAGAAACATTAGTTGAAGGCAAATCAAGTGATATTGAAACCCATCAGGACACAGAGACAGGTGAAAGACAAGAAACATTAGTTGAAGGCAAATCCAGTGATATTGAAACCCATCAGGAAACAGAGACAGGTGGAAGACAAGAAACATTAGTTGATGTCATATTCATTGACATGGAAACACATGAAGTTGCTGATGTGTATAGAAATAGTGGTGACTCTATCATTATTTCCGCCGAATGCTTGTCGGCAGTCACCGCAGAGAATGCACTGCTGATAGAGATTGAACACAATGGACATGTCGTGTGTTCATTTTCAAACCCTGAAAACAAGAATTTCTTCATTTTGTGCTTCTGGCAATATCTCGTTGGATCAAATAAAGTGAGTGCTATCGATCACAAGTTTCCCGAACCGGGACATTCGTTTCTAGACAGCGACCGGGATTTCGCCCACATTGAGAAGCGTGTCCGAGCAGAGGAAAAGATTTTTACTGTTGACAAATACCAGGATATTATGATGAAAAGCCAGTCTAAGCACAAGCCCATTGTCATACGCATGGCAGACAAGTTCCTTGATATTAAGGCATTACCTTTTCTTCTGGGTTTGCGTAACAATGCCTACAATACAGCAGGTGACAAGGTAGGATTTTGAGACAGAGTTAGATGGATTCGAGTCAACCAATTCGGCTCATATATGTATAAGGAATCGCATTCCTCAGACAGCGAAGAACCATGGAAAGTTGTGCATTTAGTTCCCCACCCACAATCAGAAGAGCAAGACCAGACAGCACGGCCTTCGCTGCCAGCCATACCAGACATTACACTTACACCAATGCCTGCACGCCGCTATCCCATTCAACTAAAGAAATTAGCAGACGTCAAGAAACAGATGAAATACATACCTTTGGAACTCCAAGGCTTCTACAATTCACTTTCTGCAACAAACGACGACATTCCAGATGGTGGCTCTGATGTAGACGAAGTTGAGTAAGTGTAAAAACTAAGTGTGTCACTGTTTTCTTTTACGTATTATTATTGTTAGAAAATTTTCTGCAGAGCTAATGACATTATGGAAGATGGTTTATTCCCAAAAAAGTATTTATATTTCTTGAACATTGTTCGGACACTTAGCATTCTATATAGATTACATGTCTATTCGTCTGGGTACAGGTGCCTTTGGTGTGTTTTGTCTGCTATCTTACACTTCTCTGCTGCCCTTGTCTGAAAAACTGGAATCAGCCTTTTGAAGTTTAAAAAACATCTGAAAACTGAACTCACATCTGCGCTAGCCAATGAAACTGCATACACATATTCTTCTTCAAATCACTACATTCTATTTATTGACTTATGTTCTTCATTAGTCTTCTTTCCATAGCTTTCCGGATGATATAAATAGGCTATCTGACTTGTTTGGAGGACTTGTGCACAAATATCATGGTATAGCACACCGTTTATTTCTATACTCCATAGGTTAAGCCCGACAGAGAAAACTACATGTACTGGTCGTCGTTTAAGATCAACATCATCTACTCAATCAGCAACATCCGTTGAGCGAAGGAAGCCGAAAAAATCATCTGCCGGAAAAAATCCATCATCAGCTGTTGTTCAATCTAATAAAAATTGTGTTCAATCATTAGTTGTGGCCAAGCCGAAAGCATTGGCGCGACAGAAGTATAAAAAAAAACAATAAGTGAAACTAACAATCCATTATAATAGAATGAAACAGTTCCAGTTTTTGTGTTTGAGTTTATAAATATCCGATTAATGATTTCTTGAAAAAACTTCTTCTGGTTCATGTCTCTAATGTTTATCATTTCCACGCAATAACAAGGTTTGTTCACATATTAGATTCTTACATGTAAATAAGTTTCCAGCACCACACGAAAGTTGCTTTATTATTTACATGCAACAACAAATTTTGTTCACATACATGATTCTTGCATGGAAAGAAGTTCCAAAACTACAGGGAAGTTTCAATGCCATAACCAGGTTAGTTAACATATATGTGATTGTTGCATCCAAAAAGTTCCAGAACTACAGGGAAGTTTCAGTGCAATAACCAGGTTAGTTGACATATGTGATTCTTGCATCCAAAAAGTTCCAGAACTACAGCGAAGTTTCAGTGCAATAACCAGGTTTCTTGTTCATTTGCCCATAAAATACTAATTAGCAACAGCCAGCCTTTAATAATTTTATTTTATGATCAGTTACGATTAGATGCACCTCATACTTTTTAAATTTTGTCGTTATCTATTTTCTGGACGAAACGGCAAGCTTTTGAAGAGCAAAAAACATTAAAACTCGATTTGCCGAAAACTATGATTTTGCACTTACCTGGTTATTGCACCAATAGCTTCAATTATTATGTTATAATTTCAGTTGTTATTTAATTCACTCCCAATCCTGAACATTATGTTATCAACCTCCACCTAACAGCATTGGTACATAGGTGGCCCTGCTTAGCGGGACTCTGGTCCCTTTAGATCCTCCTTTTGTATCCCGACCTAGTATTATTTTAAATATGATGATGTGTTACTGTACTTTTTTGTTTGGGAGCAATAAAAAACCTATGTTATGTTATGTTATGTTATGGAATTTTGTACAGCCCAGATCTGAAATCAGCAGCCAAAATTTATAAAAATCAGCCAACATACTTCATGCTACAAGAACCTTGTTGACTTTTGTAATTATTACGCATTCACATTATTTATTGACATCATGTTTAATCAATATTCACGATCACAACCAGTTTTGATAATTAACTTTAAATTAATATTAGGCTACCTTAAAGTTAAACTGTTTCAGTGCAATTGCAAAAATGATTAAATTAGAATAATAATGTCAAATTACTTTTTTTCATTTTCGCGTCAAATTCAACCATTAAACTTATTTTTTCAATATCTCATTTTCAGACTTGCGTAGACCCCTGAAAAGTTCTTAAGCCCTGGGCACGTGCCTAATGGATAATACAGCCTTTAAAAGCCCTGACCGTGCTAGCCTAAGTGATATTGAAGTCATTGATAATTATAAGCTGATGAATAAATGCTACAAGAGCCCGAAACCGAGGAATTTCTTATCACGACGGCGAGAAAAAGATGCAACATTATGAACTCAAACTACTTGACATTTTAAATCATAACAAACGAAATTATTTCCGTAAATGATAAAACTAATTGTGAGTAAAATACCCCACACAAACATGACGCCATCTTGAGGATGATGATGATGATAATAATAATAATAATAATAATAATAATAATAATAATAATACTAAAAATAATAATAATAATAATAATAATAATAATAATAATAATAATAATAATAATAATATTATTATTAGTTGACGTCATCAGCTGTTGATGCAGGTCGACTTTTTCTGACCTGGTGTAAATTCTGTAAATTCTCCGGTTTAAGTCGTCGTTAGAGTTGAATTTTTATATCTGTTGATAAGAAAACTCCTCAGGATTACGAGGACCTTACCCATCGGGACCGAATCGACCAGGATTCATCACACTTTGGTCTGAAAATTTTTTTACCATCATTAGCGATCATCGCGCCTTCAAAATTTCGCCAATTCGAATTTAAATGGCCTATGACGTCATCATTGCCATGACAGCGCATTGTCCTTTGAAAGCGGAGCGTAACTGTTTATCCGCTTGAATAATACTTTAATCACTTATAATCATAACAATTCAAAATGGCGTTCATTGAGGGCTGCAGTTATTCATCATCAGGAAGCTTTTTCAACCAGGTTTCATACGTTCATTTCTCATCGTTGGCGCCTCCCGCTGACCTACTCTATCGTCGCACACTTTCGCACGAATGAGCGTCTCGGACCATCGGACTTCGCGCTCCTCAATCTGTATCAATCCCTCACAGAAGGCCAAAGGGATTTGCAGTGTTTGTCATGTGTCCAGATTACTACATGAAGGATGGTAATGTCCACCAACACGGCCCCAGATCGAAACCATGCTTGGGCTCCAACAGGCCGCCGTTGCTACACCAACCGCTCACTAATAGCCAATTGACTGCAAGAGATGCAACAACTACAATTACGAGTTGCTTTGAACAGCGTTGTGATGTAACAAC
>JACEVL010003978.1:0-12525 GCA_020284085.1 Aporrectodea caliginosa
GAATCACAATAGGATTTGTGGAATAGTATTACTTTCAATTTCTTAACATGTATTGTAATGTATTGTATTGTATTTGAACACTTGTCATAGCGCCCCTACCAGATTTCCCATTCAAAGGCGCTCCCGACTACTGTGCGAACGCTGAATCGGAGTTTCACGCCGAAGCGCATGAGCAATTGCGAGTAAAGGGAAGGACTTGCCCTAGGTCCCTACGCGGCGACTTTGAGGGGGGATCTGAACCCGCAACCCTCCAGCTGCAAGACAAAGAAAAACGCCAAGGAAGATCGGCGCTCTATAAATGACTAAAGGTTGTGTTGTATTGTATTGTACTCCACGTTTATATTGGCATGGGATGTGACAGTATCGATCCGAGAAATTAATCCCTGATAAACCGACCCGACCGGGAATCGAACCTGGGGCGCCGGCGTGGAGAGCGGCTACCCAACCCACTCGGCCATCAGGATCAGAGATTGCAAGAGTGCAAGTTTGCTGAGTTCGTATAATAGGATTTATCAGAGAACGGTCATTTTCATGCCGGGAGTTTAACCCAGCGTGCAGAACAGCTGTGGATAATAATTATTGAGCTCTTCTCAAAATTTAGTGATGATTAAAAGAACAATAATTATAATAAGGCTATTAATCGAGCTCCGAGACCGAAGAAACGGGCACTGAAAAAGATGAGGTTTAAGTTGAGATTTTAATGTATCTGGAGCCGATTTAAATAGTGCATTGTTCTGCAAAACGGGTATTTCTATGGAGCGACTTTCACATTTTACTGATGATAGCAATGACAATAATAACACGACAAATCATATTGCGCTATGAGTCAACCGAACCCGAAAAAAGGCGCTGTATATGGGTTAAGAAATCTATGACAAGCATATTATGACACTTAAACAGATAGATTTCAACCTGAGATTTGAATATATCCAGAGATGGTGCATTCTTCCCATGGTTGGACAAGGCAGCTGTGGTCTAGACATAGACAAGGGTAGTCGACAAACCTCGAGGAAGACTGTTGGACTTGTTACAATGTACATTAGCCTACAGTATACAGTAGTTTCAGTTAAACCACACTGTGTGATCAAAGATCATTAGCGTCGCCCTCCTCCTTCAGCCAGGCCTGGGACTGGCACTGACAGAGTACGAAGAGTGGCGGAGTTGTTGGACTTGTAGTTGATGTAGTTGATTTTTATATGAGGCTCGTTGCTGACTTCAGTGCCCGGTTGTCAGCTAATGGAGTGTAAAAGTCAAAGGTATAATCTGACATGAGTATATTCTGTGCTTACTAGGTAATCAAGCACAGTTTGTAGGTGATTGGCTGAGTAACACGTAACCAGTGTAGGTTCCCGCGCTGCAGATCAGTGACATTATCTGATGGTGTCCGGAGGACAGCTCATAATTGGTTGCTGCGCGGACCGGTGCAGGGCCGCGAGGATATGACTGTTACCCTCCGATGTTGCCTTCTGTCTGAGGTTGAACTAATGAACTTAGACAACCACCATGTGTGGTAACAATGGCTATGCAGAGATAATTAAACAGTTTGGATTTTCCTGGTTCCGTTCATCGTCGGTTGCTTCCTGTAGGAGGTGTAATCCCAGCCTACGGAGGAGACACGTAATCTTAATTGAGTCAGGTTTCAGTAAGGGCAAGCATGTTGTGATTCTCCTCTTGCATAAGCACTCTGGCCAAGATGACGGCGGTTAAAGTTGAAATTAATCTGCGGATGGTTTCAGTATGACACAATTGGTAAAATGAGTTCCGAAAGAGTTGACTCACACGGACCGAAATGGTCACACAGCTGTCAAATTGGACTCCAAGATAGTGTCAGCTGGTCAAATTTCTCATTAACTTTAATGAAGCGCCTTTATGCAACAGGTGACCAGCGAAACAAATCTAAGCTTACGTAGCATAAAACACGAAGGTAAATGACAAACACAAAATGTGCGACTGACTGCAGGCACAGGTCGACACATGGACATGCAGGTGATGGATGGATGGATAGTTAGAGTGGTTGAGGATGTGATTGGATTGTAAATAATAGTTTTAACCAAGTAGAAAGTAACGTATATTTTCATGTTACAGGTGTACACAAAAGGAACGTGTTTCTATGTGGATTAGGGTGGTTCCATCCATAATGACAAATTTTTATGTTCTTTCTTTTTTTATCCTCCAACCCACCATTTGGTGATATGACTTATAGAGACTCTTTAACCAAAATATTTTCAATATATAGCCTAAACGTATTTAGGACTTGCCCAGACCAGTTGAAGTTACGAGAATTGCGCATGTTTCCGTAATTTCAGTTTCGTACTTTTAAATTATGATCTATATTGTTACTGGAATTTCTCCAGCTGTGCCACTTGAAATTCAACAACTTCATCCTTCCATGATGCAATCATGGCTGCCAGTATCGATACCGGTCTCTGGACATGATGTGATCAAGCTGTTGCATGTACCAAAACTAGATGCTGGAACGGCAGTAACAATGTCATATGCAATGATTGATAGCATTGATGAATAGGGTTTGCGTAATCGTATCAAAGGTATATTTGATACCTTTGATACTACATCCTCAGATACTGGAAGAAATGGTGGCTTGTGCGTATTGTTGGAAAGAGTAATATGTCGAGATCTCCTCAATTTGGCATGCCGCCACCACATTTATGAAATCATGTTGGAGAAGGTCATTAGCCTGAATGATGTATCGAAGTCTCCAAACATTGAGCTATTTGGCCACTTTAAAGATTTCAGGCCCAGGAATAGATCAGGCCTCCTTTTCCACAGCCAAAGAGGATGAGTAGATGACAGCCATGATTGCACCATGGAAGGATGAAGTTATTGAGTTTGCAGTGGCTCAGCTGGAGAAATTCCAGCCAAGAGATGACTACTGCGAACTTCTTGAGCTATCTATCATATTCTTTGGTGGCATTCCGCCACATGGAATACGTTTCCGCTATCTAGGTGCTATACACCGTGCGCGGTGGATAGCCAGAACCATTTTCTCACTTAAAATGTGGATATTCCACTCACAATATGAACCTCTGCGCTGTCTGCAGCCAGGTTCAACCAGAACACGGAAGTCTCGTGGCCCTTCATATGCTGAACAAGTCTGGAATCATCTGAAGGAAGTGACACTCTTTGTGACTGGCGTATAAGTCAAGTACTGGTTCCAGTGCACTTTGTCTACAGAAGCTCCCAAAAATGACCTTAATTTGCTCTGCATGCCGTCGACCTACCATAACAAGGATGTTGCCAAGGCTGTCACAACCGCATTTAGTCGAAACTTGTGGTACTTGTCTTAGCTGCTGGTTGGGTTTGCATTCTTTGACGATCATGTTTCAGTGGATGAGAAGAGACTCACGGTAAAGGCCCTTAACGAAAATTTAGGTTCTGTCGAACCATTCCATGAACCTGTAACGAGAGGGTCTCCACAATTTTGTTGCTACATCAACCATAAGATTCTTCCACATTTCGGAACTGAGGTATTTCTATAAGTATGATCCAAGCGAAAGGGGTCTCATTCAAACATACCAAAGAAGACAAGTGGTTGCCCAATACGTTAAATAGCTTGGTGATCTCGCAGAAAGATGTTTGGTGCAAGAATTTAAGTCTTCTCTAGCAAGAAATGAAGAACAAAGGCAGTTCTTGTTACAGGTTGTAGAGGAACTTAGGAAGCTGTTTTCAATGCCAACAAAGATTGCAGCCATAATAAGGTCAAAATCAGATGACTGACAAATTCATCGGCAAAATTAATGTTGTTGTTCTCGGCTACAGTTTCAGATTATTTTCTAAAAACGTTTTGCAGTCAGTATCTTAAGCTGATAATAAAATTAACTCATTCTTAAGACTTTGAAACCATTATTCAGTAATTGTATTGTAGCTGCACATTAATTGTTTGCTTGTATGCAATTATGTTAAACCCTGCCGAGCGCCGATGTCATGGTAGAGCTTGAGGAAACCAGCAGCAAATTATGAAAACTTTGTCAGCAGTGGGCAAGTCCTAAATATTATTATTTAATTTTAATTTTTTAACTGCGACCTATTAATACTTGACGTAACTATATGCCGGGTTGGAGAACTAATTTAGACAACTTCCATATTTTAGGACCACCCTAATGTGGATTGTACCATAGGATATTAGAATTAATGTTTTGCACTTACTTTTCATAGGTACAACTCAATGCAACCGGTAGATGGTACAACGCCGATTATGCCACCTTTTCTGTTGATTCGGAAAGCAACAAATACGCTTTTCACCTCTCAGGATTCAGCGGAAATGCCGGCGATTCGCTCACCAACAGTTCTCTGGAAGCGTTTGGGCGCCTCAATGGAATGAAGTTCTCAACCTGGGATAACGAAAACGACGAAAGTCCCACAACCAGCTGCGCCCAGTCGTACGAAGGAGGATGGTGGTTCAACAGCTGTTTCCATTCCTGTCTTACCTGCCCATACAATAGAGACTTTAAATGGTTTTACCCCGATGGCTGGCAGACGAGTGGCGGACTACGAGCAGCGCGGATGATGATCAAAAGCAAATGAACAAAAACTAGAAGATCTTTGTAATGGATTGTCTCGCACGTTTTGAAGTTTTCATTTGTAGAGGATACTCTTGTTAGCACAAATATGCAAATGCTCTGTTATGCGCCATCAGTATGTATATTTTACGCTTGTATACAATGTAACGCTTTGTGAAACTGAATGCTTGTCATCTTTTCGTGGTCTTCATCGATGTCCGTTTTGGTGAGGCAAAAATTACAGACTCGCTTCCTTTGTGATTCGAGGTTCACTTTATAGACGAGTGAAAGGAAAATTATACAAATACTAGCATTTTAACATTTTCTATTGCAACTAAATATTTCTTGTGATAAAACTTTGACAAAATATTATGTGTGAATGATACTGGGGCAGTTGGAGAATGTCTCCACTGGCAGTCTCGCATCAACACGCAGAGACCTACAAACGAATTTCCATGATCTGTTGACCTATGCGACACATTATGCATTTTCCTTGACCTGAAATTCACCGAAGATGAAGAATGATACGACGCCAAATGAAGCGCTCACTGTACACGATGACACCCAACAACCGTTAGCCGCAATATTGACAGTTGCAAGCAACGCATCCAAATGTCCATAATCCAAAATGCTAAGTTCTGTACAGTACTGCGCGAGGCATTCGTAGACTAAAATTAGCATTGTACCATCGAATACATGATTTAGTTTTTATTTTAGAGGCGCTATGCAGATTATTAATTACGGTTACACTATGCACAGCCGTCTTTTACAATTAACAACAATATGCACAATTTATATAGAGTTTTTATATGTATGGATATATATGTATGGACGTGAGCGCAGTGGGCTATGATTAAACGTCTTCGTACGGAGTTCGAATTCGGGTAATAAAACATTTAGAAGCGGGGTGTGTAGGTTTATGGCGACCTCATTGTCGATTCGGAGGCGTTGTGAGAGTTGGTTAGGGTAAGTGTTGCAGCGGGGGATGACGATTAATGCTGACAGCGGCCGATGAAGTTCACAATAATTCACGGTTGCGCCGCCATCCAACAATACCTTGTAAATGGATCATATTCGAAAACAGGGAAACATGACGATGTTAGTAACAAAGGCAAGCTGATTTAAAATCGACCAATGCGACTCGGTAGTCGCAAGATCAACTCCAACCCTGCAGAGTCCACAATGGCAAGCATTATAGGAGAACGATGAATGCAGCAAAGCGAGGCCCATCTCACGTTCAAAATGCACGCCTGGGTCGATCTAACTCAGCTCATGACGAACTACGCTTCGTTCGTTAAAAGAGATTCCGATATTTGCATTCATTCCGTGTGTATGTATATTTGTCGTAAAACCCAGCGCCAAACACGTTCGGTTTAAGTTTGATTGAGATAAAAATTCGCATAATAATTATTGTTTGGAAAGTAGCCACTCAAATCTGAAAGCTAATGTATCGCTGAATCAACCCGGAAACCTGGCCTCAACGTTTCGTCTATTCTTGCCCTGTCGCTG
This sequence comes from Aporrectodea caliginosa, assembly GCA_020284085.1. Taxonomy (NCBI): domain Eukaryota; kingdom Metazoa; phylum Annelida; class Clitellata; order Crassiclitellata; family Lumbricidae; genus Aporrectodea; species Aporrectodea caliginosa. The sequence goes on from JACEVL010003978.1 coordinate 6,027, forward strand.
ATGCCATAGACTTGGTTCAGTTCGTAGCTCTCGCGATATTGTTACTCGGTAATTAAATATTCAGACTCGCATTCGGAGCACAAAGGATGAGTTGCTAATGGAATGGTTCCTAATGGTCCACTCGTTTCACTGTATTCGAAGAGCATTTATTCGGTGCTAATTGATTTCCATAGAAAAGCTAGATTAATTCATATTGTATCTGCCACCGTTGTATTGTATTGTATTGTATTTGAACACTTGTTATAGCGCCCCTTCCAGATTCCTATTCAGAGGCGCTCCCGACTACTGCGCGGACGCTGAATCGGAGTTTCACGCCGAAGCGCAAGAGCAATTGCAGTGAAGGACTTGCCCAGGGTCCCTACGCGGCGGCTTTGAGGTGGATTCGAACCCGCAGCCCTCCAGCTGCAAGGCACCGAACATACCCCTACACCACCGCGCCCCAGTTGTATTGTGTTGTATTGTATGTATTGTATTGTACTCCACGTTTATATTGCGACCGAGCCACCCGCAGCCACCGAGCCACCCTGTGTAAACGGAATCTTCACTTAACACAGCCAACTCATTGTTTTTGAAGTGTCTCAGGAATGAGCGTGGCTGTGGTGTCTGAATACATAGTTCACTCAAAGCCAACATTGGACCTCTATTACAGTATGCTCAAAATATTTCCCTCTGTAGTTTAACTGCGGCCGAGAATACCATCTCACTATTTAGCTATCGATGCGCGTTGAATTGATAGCAGCCTGCCACTTGCCATAGGCTATAGTCAGTCCAACTCATAGCACCTTGAAAGAGACATTCGACTTCACAAATCATCAAACACAGCGCTGCAATGCATCTTACATTTTTTCGTGCTTTTTCGATCAGGTTGTTTGGGTATCTACATATTATGCAGCCAACGATTGTCCTCTGTCAAAACCGGTTTAATGAGAATTATTTCGTGGTCGTCGATACCTGGCGTGACTACTGTCCAGATCCAGAAGACGCAATACGAAGTCTTCATGCAGTGTCACGGATGAAGTGTGCCGCAGAATGCTGCTTTTCACCGCAGTGCATTGATTTCAGCTACTACGCTACCAGTCGATTATGTTACTTTTACAGTTTCGTTCCGCCGAATATACTTTACGACAGCGACTGCACATTCATGATGGTAAACTTTTAAAGAATAATTACGATTAGTCTAATCGGCTTTTCCAATTCGCATGATGTTTGATTGTTCAGTGGTTTTTATATGGTGTAAAAATCGAGTATGTCTCAACGTAAAATATTTTAACAGAATTTTAATATAATTTAAAAATTTAAATTAGTGATTTGCTATCTTAAGTCACAGTTGAGTTAGCATAGATTAAAACTATAGCAAGTGCACATGGTTCTCAATAGAGTCCTTCTTTCTCGCCACCTTTAACCTTGATTGTGTATAATAAGTCTATTCGACCAACTACATAAGTAACTTTACGCAGATTATATAGTGTCACTTCAAGAGAAAATAAACAAGAATCGTACCATTAAAAAGAAATGAGAAAAGGCAAATTAAGCCAAATATGACTGAATGTTCATTTATCGATAACAGTCCAACTGCTGTAATTAGAATCACAGTTGCCTCGACCCATTTCTCCAGGAGAGAGAGAGAGAGAGAGAGAGAGAGAGAGAGAGAGAGAGAGAGAGAGAGAGAGAGAGAGAGAGAGAGAGAGAGAGAGAGAGAGAGAGAGAGAGAGAAGAGAGAGAGAGAGAGAGACACACACACACAGACAGACAGACAGAGACAGACAGACAGAGAGAGAGAGAGAGAGACAGACAGACAGACAGACAGACAGAGAGAGAGAGACAGAGAGAGAGACAGAGAGAGAGACAGAGAGAGAGACAGAGAGACAGAGAGAGAGAGAGAGAGAGAGAGAGAGAGAGAGAGAGAGAGAGAGAGAGAGAGAGAGAGAGAGGTGGTAACAAAACTGGTCTTATCTACCATTAAGGCGTCGCTTAGCAATGTCAGAAGTTTAGGTTTATGACCTTTTTTGTCTCTTTGACGATGAGAATACAATAAAAGTGACTGGGAAACCAATGCAGGTCGTCGATAAAATGTTAAATTGCTATCTAGTGTTAAGTAAGCTAAGAATGGAATTGAATTGCGCCTGAGGAAAGAGATGAGTCATTTTCCGGTAACATGGTAAATTCACAAATTCAACAAGCAAAAAAAAATTTTTTTAAAATAATTTTTTTTCTTTGGAACAAATCTTGAATGTTTCTATTTCACAAATATATATTTGGTTTTGCACTAATATGTAAATGTAAAAAGTTTTTGGTAGAAAAAAATAGCCTTACTAAAATATTTTTCCACTCCGTTACTGTATACATATGAGATCTGCTTTATACAGTGTACAGCTTCTGTTATGTATTTTGACATGCCAATATGTTTTTAGTATTAACATTTATAAAATAGAAATAAAAGAAATTAGAATACATATAATGAGTTCCATCACAGTTTCATTTATTTAGAAAAGGTCCACTCCGTTATGGAAATAGAAAGCAATAGCAATTAATGTTAAGTTGAATAAATATTTTTCCCCAAACAACTGAAAAGAAATCACTTGAGCCAATCATTCCCAGTGATCGAATAGACAGAAAACACTAAAATATGTATGGCATTCTCTTAAAAATCTGCTCACAGCATCAAAATACCACACCATTTAGCCTATAATAGTTCCACTCCGTTACTATCTTTCGAGCGTCGAGCACAATTTTTCCACTCCGTTACATAGCTGTCCCATGCGTTACCAAATAAATGTTAACGGAGTGGACAGGTAACGGAGTAGACAATTTGGGTTGCAGCACGGTAAATACCATATTATCGCTCACGCGTGCTCATCGATCGTTGGTAAAATCATTATTTAACTTATAAGCGTTATATTACAAATATCATTGGAATTAGATTTATTTATAATCATAGCAAAAATGCGGTAACGGAGTGGCTGCATAATAAAAGAACACCTCTGGTACGAAATAAATGAAAATTTGTAAGAAATTTGTTGGACCATGGAAATCGTTTGTGAAGCTATTAATAACTTACATAAATCTACACAGAAGAGATGAGTCCAGTTGCGCGGCCACATAATTAAATGGTTCTGAGATACAAGATTATTTTTACGTGGTAACGGAGTATACACAAATCCTGGGGACAAGTTTAAAAAATTTTCTTTTAATTATACTGAAGATCCGGTTCACCAAGTTGTATTTTAAAACATACACAAATATATAATACATAAGAAACACGTTAATTTTTTGGCTCAATACAAATCATTTCGAAATTGTAGACTAAAGCAATAAGTACTATAGCCTAGGGACAGTAACGGAGTGGAACATTTTAAATTGAAAATAAATTTTAATAAATTACGTTATTGCTTTAAATTACTTTCAAATATCTGAAATTGTTGTCTGATCAAATACATTTTAATATCAACACTTAGCATAATCAGACTAGGTATAGTTTTTCGAGAAATGACCGGGGACAGCTGAATTCTGAATTTACCATGTTACCGGAAAATGACTCAGATACGTCAACAGTTGCAAATGAATGTCTTATTATACAATTATTAATAATGTGTTATTTTCAGAAACTCGATCCTTTCTCTGGCTGCCCGATAAGTGGTAAGCGCTTATGAATATAACTGGGCAAATTTTCCGATAGTTCTAGTTTTAAGAGTAAAATAAGATTATTGAGAAACAAGGCACTCTATATTTGCGCTTATTGCATCCACTTTAGCGGATTTACTGAGAGAAAATACTTAATATAATTATCTGTTTAGATTTGAAAGACATTTTAAACGCTATTTGTATCATTACGTCCAAATATCTAATTATTATAAATTTATAATTACTATTAATTGGTATCTTCTGCATATCCGGTGTCTAATGAACAAGGCATCAACGATGGCGCCACAAAGTCAAGCAGTAATCAGGTCAACATCCTGGGAATGAGTCTGCTGAGGTAGAGTGATACATTCTATTGTCGATGAGCAATCCAAATCAGATATTTTTTAAGTTGAGCGCGAACTGACACAGGGCACCGAGAAGATCGAGCAGATACTGATAATGAATTCGAAAATTTATGTTCAGCAACTGAAACAGATTTTTCATCAAGAACAGTTCTAGGGTAAACCCTTAGTTTAGGTTGGTAAATAATTTTATATCGTTAAATTAAAATGGAAGCTGGATTGATGAGAAAAACGGTTTCCCTAAATGAAAGTGGTATTGATGAAATCAATAATAATAATTATGTATTTAAATAGAAGTTGGATTGGTGGAAATAATTTTTTTCCGTAAATAGAAGCTGGATTGATGAAACTAGGTTTTTGATGCAACAGAAGCTGGATTGAAGAAAATAATTGTTTCCGTAAGTAGTAGCTGGACTCATGAGAATAGTTCTTTGCCCAAATAAAAGTTCCATTGATGAAAAATATATGTTTGGTGAAATAGAAGTTGGGTCATTTTTTCATGAAATGGAAGCTGGATTGATTAAAAAAACTCTTCATGAAATAGAAGCGAGATTGTTTTAATGGACATAGGTAGACTTCTTACTTACCAACATGAAGTACGGCATTGAAGACATTCAAACAATTTACCAAACTAAACTACGGAGTAACCCAGTTGTTGTTTTGGGTATGACCGAAGTAGGTCAATTATCCTGCGTTTAACGTCGCGTTGTGGTTAAGACTGGGTAAGTCGACCTTACACGTGTCACGTAAGTTTAATTGACCACTGACCCTGTAAGTCGACCTTACACATGTCACGTACGTTTAATTGACCACAGGAAGTTGCATGCATCCTAAATCACTTAGAACCAGTGTATATTATTTCATAGGCAAAATTGGATTATATGAGGAAAACGTCTGGACTTTTTAAACTGAAATCATTATGATTAATAAGGACCGAAATGTAGATACCACGTATATTCATACCTCTTGCATTCTAAACAGATAATTTGAGCGTCGATACGAACTTCCGTTATTTGACCACATGGTCGTTTCGTTAGCTGGTTGGGGCTGGAATCGACTTCTGAGAGTTGCTCCTCTCTATCTGTTCGTCTGAATCTAGTGGTAAACGTCGTAGAAAGATTGCACCATATTTTCTAAAGCGTTCACTTTGTTGTACAGGACTTCCCTTCCAGCTGCAGGTTGGTATTAGCTTGGGAGAAGGTCCGGTTCTTCTGCCAACCTTAAACAACTGGATAGTCCTAATGCATCGCTTTGACGGATCTCTGGACTTCTATCGAAACTGGATCGAATACAGGAATGGATTTGGAGAAATAGGAAGAGGCGAGTTTTGGCTGGGAAACGAAAAAGTCCATCGTCTGACCAACAAAACAGGAATCGCGTACAGCCTTCGCATTGAGGTATTTACAAATATATCGATTAGGCTATTAATCTTAAGCTTACTGGATTATCGCCGCATTTTACTAGGCTAGTTTCTTAGTGGTTCTTGACTCGGCATTTCTGTACAACCCCTCTGAATCGACTCAGCGTTCATGAATAATGATGCTTTATCAATGTGGGTGTAATCAGTGGCGTACGGAGCTGAAATGCCGCCCGGGGCGACGGCCCAAAATGCCGCGCCGCGCACTTAATTTTGGAAATTTCCGTAAAATTTTCTTTATTACTTCCGCAAAAAATTCTGATGACCTTTTTTTTTTTTGCTTTTCCCCTCTTATACTATCATTGTCAGAAGCCGCCCTGTCCTACGCCGTGCCGCCCCTCCTTATTACCACTGTATGCTATTTAGTGGATTATTTTTCTTCCTTTCCTTCCTTCTTTGTCTACTCTTATACTTTTTCAATTTTTTCTGCATTCACTACTTCTTTTATTTGTCTTCAACCCTATTTTGCCGCCCCTACTCAAGTGCCGCCCGGGGCGACTCGCCCCCTGCCCCCCTCGGTACGCCACTGGGTGTAATATAACTATGATGACGGTTTAGAGATATTAAATTATCGTAAAAACTGTATTAATACGCATCATGTGCCTACGCGGGTAATTTTGAAGGGGACGGGTGCATATTACGAAAGTACACACGGAAATTGATCCAAAGGATTCTTGCGACCAATCAGAAGCCGCCATGTCAGTAATAATATTCACTGCGTTTAAATCAGTAAACAGTGAACTCCAGTTTGTAAAAACAGTTCGAATTTCAATTGATAAATTGCTAAATGGACGATTATTTGAAAACTTTGCCTGCCGATTATCAATATAAGGCTATCGAAGGTCACTGGATACTACTCTGACGTGTAAAGTCATTATAAAGCGGTCTTTCACCTAGCTTTCTCCGAGAAGCCGCTATGAAATGGGCCCGATAGCACATTGGATAACATCTGGCACAGAGAGCGAGAGGTACCGAGTTCGAGCCCCGTAGGGTAGACATGCTTTGTAGGCTGCTATTAGCGCCGTGTATTGCAGGCTGTCTGTTCTGTTAGTAGTTAAGATTTATGTCTTCTGTCATTTGTGTTCTAGTAGTATAGTCA
>JACEVL010003979.1:0-22875 GCA_020284085.1 Aporrectodea caliginosa
AAAGTTTGTCAGTTGTCACGCAAAATGAATCTGAATTCTCGATCTTAAAGTGACTAAAATTTGATGTTTTTGTGAATTTTAATAAAGTTAGTCAGCTAACGGTTCATAAAGACTATAATAGAATAGAAACATATAATTATGCACTTCGTTTCTATATCTTTAAAAGACAAAGTTCTATCTTATATGTGATATAAAAAATTTGGTCGTTATTGGTTAAGTTGATATGGCGGTGGGCGCTAGATTCACGCTTGGCACAGAGCGCAATTATAGCTTGCTACGGCCCTGAGAAAGAGAGTCCCAACGAAGAGACGCAATCATGCATCGTTTTCAGCAATAAAATAGCATCGGCTGGCAGCGTTTAACCGGTGTAGAAAAATCGGGAGAAAGAGAGAGAGAGTTATTCCAATTATAACAATGATTCACCTTAAATACAACCGGGTTGAATGTTTACATAGCATTGGCTGACCACTTTTTAAAGGTGTATAACTAAAGGTGCGAACTTTAACCAATTGGTCTTTATAAGTAGTAGCGTTTAGTGGCGACGTCTCGTGATGTCAAACAGGACTATTCAAACGTCTGCGTAATATTTCCTTGTCTATAATGTAACTGCTTAACAAATGGAGACAATAATATTTTACCCAGTTCTACATGTTTACACCAGGGTAAGGCACATGAAGAGCCTAGGTGTCACGATGACAGAACAATTCAACTTCGACACGCATAATTATTAACAACATCATCATTAAGGCTAGGCAGTCAATGTATGCCTCCGCCTTCTACCAGCACATGGGTTAATGGGCAATCTCTAAGTGATGCAACAAATGCAACCACAGTGTCGCCGATGCTCTATGCGGCCCGGCGTGGTGGGGCTTTGTGGTGGTAGAGGGACGCTCCTGTCTTCAGGCAACTATACGGCGACTGGTCAGGTCTCCGGAATCCTAACAAAGTTACGAGAAACTATGCCAAAAAGCAGACTCCAATCTCTTTTCTACCATCATCAGCAACCCTGCACATGTATTACATCAGCTATTGCCTCCCGCGAAGAAAAACTGTTTCATACTCACTACGTCCCAGAACCCACAATAGAATAATACCTAAGGCAAACTCTCTATCTCGTAAAACACTTGTTACACGAATGCTTTATACTTACATTTACTTTTTGTCTATAATATGATCAACGATATACACAAAAATGCGGCTAGCAATTGGTTTTTCAATAGAGGATACACTTACTTAATTATACTTAAAGTGCGATATTCGCCTTACAAGAGAAAGTAGAAGAACTATAACACCGCCAAACTCCGCCACAACTTATTCATTCATTCATTCCAAAGATTTATATAGCGCCCCCTCAAGGTTACTACTCAGGGGCGCTCCCGACCCAACCACGGCTGAAAAGGATGGTTTTAAGGCTAGAGTAAAACGCATCTAATTGAACTCTAGGAATAAGGCATAATGTTAATGGGAGCCCATTCCAAACCATGGGGCCAGCAACAAAGAAGGCGCGATGCTGTGTAAGAGCAGTTCGTGCACGGGGAACAAGAAGTTCACCATGTGTGGAGAGCTCTACGTCCCTGCACAACCAAACTTATAATCTGACAGTGCCAGTCCCAAGCCTGGATGAAGGAGAGGGCGACGCTAATGATCTTTGCCAGTACACATGTGCACGGGGTGGTAAAACTGAGACTACTAGGCCTACTAGCATAGCTCCGCCACTGCACGCCCGTAGAATAGTGCCAGGCAGTGCCAGTCCCTAGCCTGGAGAAAGGAGGGCGACGGTAATCATCTTTGCTATGATACAGCGTCGTTAAACATCAACTAAACAACCAACCATTCTGTATTACTATATTATTTCTGAGGATCCTTAAGACCTGTTCAAAATAATTCCACACCTCTTTTAAGTGTGATGTTTGTCCAATAAGTTAACGCAGACGAACAGTCACTAAGTCTTGTTTAATGGCCAGGTCAATTATGGCAATGCATAATTATTATCGACAAAGTCGTTTTGTCGGCTTTGGCAGAAACGAAAAAGTTAGCAACAAAGAAGTAAAGGAATGAAGGAGTGCAGTAACAATGATTTGAAGTCTGAATATATATATATATATATATATATATATATATATATATATATATATATATATATAGCGCCTCTGATTGGTGTTCACTGTGAGAGGCGCTTTATAAATTTATAAATACAATACAATATATATTATGCAATGTAATGTAATTACGACAATTTCTAGAGCATCGTCAGTAGCAAGCTACTTCTAGGATGCTTTACACACATACACAATGTCAACTGTCAGCACAAATGCTAAGAGCTTGATAGCAAGTAAGCAAGGTAAACAGTTAAGTATCCTTTATTGAAAACCAACTGCTAACCGCATTTTGGTGTACACAGATCATCAAATATAAAAAAATTAAGTATAAAGCATCCGTGTGACAAATGTTTTACGAGATAGAGAGTTTGCCTTAGGTATTATTCTATTGTGGGTTCTGGGGCGTAGCGAGTATGAAACAGTTTTCACGGGAGGCAGTAGTTGATGTAATACATGTGCAGGGTTGCTGATGATGGTAGAAAAGAGGTTAGAGTCTGCTTTTCTGCAAAGTTGCTCGAAACTTTGGTAGAATTCCGGTAGATAACGAGACCGGACCAGTCGCCGTATAGTTGCCTGAAGACGAGAGCGTCCCTCTGCCCCCACAAAGCCCCACCACGCCGGGGCCGCATAAAGTACAGTTTTAACTGTTTTTTTTTAAACATAGGAGCTTTTGATTTCCTGGATAGTTGCTTTTATATTTTTTACTTATTCATCAAGATGATTTATATAGATCCAAGAATCAGAAGTGCTCTATGCGAGGTCCTAATTGTCTTTGTATAAATAGGCCTATATACACGTATATATACACATGCATGAACATATCCAGGTCATGAATACATGTATATATACTTAAGCACGTTTAGACAACACATAATAAATAGACCTATAGGAACTTTCGTTTACATAGATTATGCCAGTGTATATATATATATATATACACTGGCATAATATATTGTATTGTATTTGAACACTTGTTATAGCGCCCCTACCAGATTTCCCATTCAGAGGCGCTCACGACTACTGCGCGAACGCTGAATCGGAGTTTCACGCCGAAGCGCATGAGCAATTGCGAGTGAAGGACTTGCCCAGGGTCCCTACGCGGCGGCTTTCGAACCCGTATAGTGATTGAACCAGTGACCGTATATATGTATATATATATATATATATATATATATATATATATATAACTCCGCCACTGTTCGGTTTCTGACAGTGCCAGTCCCAAGCCTGGATAAAGGAGGAGGGCGACGCTAATGGTCTTTGTTACCACACAGCTAGTCGTTAAAAAGGAATACATATATATATATATACACATGTATATATATATATATATATATATATATATATATATATATATATATAAACGAAAGTTCCTTGAAACAATCTCATTGCGCAGTGATTTGACCAAATGGAGGAATCGATTAATTATTCATAGGCGCAGGCACGCCTACTGGCAGATCCGTTCGACCCCCTCTGCATCGCCACTGTTCTACCACACCCTCCTTAAAGAACGACGAGAACGGGGTATACGGTGGGAAGGAGATTATCGACCTGAAAGGAGAGAGGGTTGAAGCAACCCGCTGACGTCAGTGCTGCACATTTGCGATTGGTTTTCGTTGGGTACAATTGGCCCCAATAACATTATTAGTGCATTGAGACGTGTAGCTCAGGAAGGAACATTCGAGAAAGAGTTGCAACGAAGCGTCACATCTATTCCGCAATGAGCCACCGGATCTCTCTATCTATATGTATCTCTCTCTCTCTCAATCTCTCTCTCTTTCTCTGACTCTGTCTCTATCTGTCTGTGTTTCTGTCTGTGTGTCTCTGTCTGTCTCTGTCTGTCTGTATATCTTTCTCGCTATGTCTATCTCCCTCTATCTCCCGCTCTTTCTCTAGCTCTGTCTCTATAATATTATGTATGTGTTTCTGTCTGTCTGTCTGTGTCTGTCTGCATCTCTTTCTCTGTGTGTGTCTATCTCCCGCTCTTTAGACTAGATGTATCTGTCTCTGCCGTGTAGTTGGGTTGGCGCAAGAATAGAAAATCGTCCCTGTGGCTATTTATAAACGCCCGTCCTGTAACTGGCGATAACAGTCCCAGATTCCAGAAACGATAAACCGGTCGCAATCACGTCTCCCGAAATATCTCAAGAGCAAATTTAAATACGTCCACTGGCCAATAATATGAGGACTCTAAATAGACTTGGTTATTCTAAAGTGGGAACTAGCAGAGAGCGAAACCTGAATGTCCTAATTACTTGCCAGGTACTGTGAGCTGATACTTGACGTTGGGAATTAAAACTGACACCTTGTGTCGTATTTTAATTCATTAATTCTCATTTTCTCTCTTTTCTTCGCTCATTCATTCACTCATCCGATGATTCGGTAATTTCTTCGTTCGTTCATCTGTCCGTTCGTATGTCCGTATATCCGTCCGTCGGTCCGTCAATCCTTCTTTTCCTCATTCCTTCCTTCCTTTTTTACTTCCTTCATTCATTCCTTCCTTCCTTAATAACAGTGACAATTTATATGGCGAAGTAACACAGCCATGCCGTTACAAGGGCGCGTCAACTAACAGCAGGGTAGACCTTACAGAACAATTAAGTCTTGAGTCCAGATTTGAAGGAGTCAACTGTGTTAGCCGCTCGCAGGGCAGGAGGAAGACCGTTCCAGCATCTGGGGCCGGCCGCCGAGAAAGCGCGATCGCCAAAACGGGTTTTCATCCGTTTTAGCCTACGCGAAGATCGCTTTTCTCGAGCGATCGGAGTCGCAACCCGGAGGCGGAAGAATGCGTCCCGATGCAGTAATCGCGCAAATACTCAGGCGCGGCCCCATGAAGTGACTTCCTTCCTTCCTGCAATCCATCCATCCATCCATCCATCCATCCATCCATCCATCCATCCATCCATCCATCCATCCATCCATCCATCCATCCATCCATCCATCCATCCATCCATCCATCCATCCATCCATCTATGACGGGAAAAGTTGTCTCATTAAGATAGGTGCCGCTAAGGGATTCACTGATAGTTCTTACGTTACTAGCTCTGGGAACTAGCTCTTAGATGTTGGAAACTACTCGATCAAACACAAACGTTTTTTTAACACACGAAAGGAATTTTCGGTAACAGATAAAATGAGAAAATAATAAAAAAAACATTGAAATATAAGCCATAATGTACATTCCAAGAAAATAGTAAATGTTTCATACTCAACTCACGGATGATTAGCATCAACAGCCACACAACGATTCCAGTTCCACAAAGAATCACGTGATCTGGGACTGCGGGGGCTTATAAAAATTTCCGTCGCTTGGGTCGGTCACGTGGTACATCCGGGGTTCAAATCTACTCCGAGCGTATGGGCCAGGGACCTGTCCGGAAATGGATCGCTTCGGCCGGAAAAGGTGATGATAGCTTTATCTGATATGAGACACACTGTCGCTAATACCAAGGGAGAATGTATACATAGTCTATATAGTATACATACAATGTAATGTAGGTAGAAAACTATTTATCTATAGCCATGTATCTCCTCTACAGCAATTTTTAAACTCCGTGATACATCCATCCATCCATCAATCAATCTATCCATTCATCCATCACACATCCATCTATCCACCGACCACACATCCCCACCCACCCACACCCACCCAACCCACCATTTCCCCACCAACCCCACCCCACCCTCCCCCAATCACCCCACCCACCCCACCCAAAACTGACCTCTACCTCGACCGCTGATATGAGAGCCATGATCCGCAGCGTCAATAAACCAAAGCGAGTGATGACTGCGTTTATTTGACGGGTATCATTCCCCTTCCGCGCATTGAGAACGCACTTAGCGGCTGAGAAGAACACAGGGCAGCACTCAGCCGCTGACGAACGAGCCGCTCAGCCCATCGTCCGTCAGCCGATACGTGCGCTGTGTCGTAAGACTTCTCCACATCGTAGGTCCCTACTGCTTATCATCTTCGCCCTCCTCCTGCTACTCATCTTAGAGATCCTGAGTGGCCGCGTGGGTTGGTAGCCGCTCTCCACGCCGGCGGCCCGGGCTCGATTCCGGGTCGGTCGGTTTATCAGAGATTAATTTCTCCGATCTTTACTGCGGGTGGCTCGGTCGCAATATAAACGTGGAGTACTGTGGCAAATTTTGGGGTGGCCGCCATTTTCTGCCTTTGGTCTTGGCATGTCGCCGCCGGGGAAACCCCTCTAGCCTCAGCCTCTCTAGGCCCAGCCTCTCTAGGCCGAGCCTCGCTAGCCTCAGCCTTGTAGGCTCAGCCTCTCTAGCCCGAGCCTCTCTAGGCCGAGCCTCGTAGCCTGAGCCTCTCTAGCCCGAGCCTCGTAGCCACAGCCTCTCTAGGCCCAGCCTCTCTAGGCCGAGCCTCCCTAGCCTCAGCCTCTCTAGCCCGAGCCTCTCTAGCCTCAGCCTCTCTAGGCCGAGCCTCCTAGCCTCAGCCTCTCTAGCCCGAGCCTCGTAGCCCCAGCCTCCCTAGCCTCAGCCTCGTAGCCTCAGCCTCTCTAGGCCGAGCCTCGTAGCCCGAGCCTCGTAGCCTCAGCCTCTCTAGGCCGAGCCTCTCTAGGCCGAGCCTCTCTAGGCTCAGCCTCCTGCCCTGCCTCGGGGAGGGTATATAAAGAGATCGTTTTACGTAGTTCTGTGCTTTACTTTCTGAGGTCTTTGTTGTGACGATCGCTTGGTGTGTTGGCTGAATAAAGGGTGTTATTTGAAACTGTCTGGCATTACTTCCCTGAAGGGTGACATTGACTAGGTAGTCGGCTGGCAGACGCGAAACCCTTCGAAAGACGACGGAGGTCTTACTAACGCTCGCCTCTAGAGCGACACGCGCCTTCCCTCGCCATCCTGAGAGAAGCGGAAGACGCCGTAGAACCCCGTTTTCTTTACAGTGGTCCCATCAGTGGGGTCAATTCAGACGACAAGGGCAAAGACAAATACCCGTTTTCTTCACAGTGGTACCAGAGCCGTGGGGTTTTGTCGGAGAGTTCCTGCCGCCGACGACGCTAGAATCGACCGAAGATGTTTCCGGGAGACGAGGACGACACCATTCCCTACGCGGCCTTGGACCTGGCCGATCTGCCGTCAAGAATTTCTACGCCAGCCGCGAGACGAATGGCCGCGTTGGTTACGCGACCGGACCGAAGCCGCTTGCTGTCCGAGATCGACTTCGATGATCCAGAGCCGATGAGACCGAGCTTCCGCGAAGACAGGGAAGAAGAGATGACCGTGAAGCCGGAGAGAACGAGCTTCCGAGGAAAGACGGGCGAATCGACGACGGAAAAGAAGAAATTGAAACCGAATTTCCGCGAAGAGACTGAAAGACCGAACGCTCCCGGGACTTCGACGCCGAATCTGCTAGAAAATGTCAGCGACATGCTGCGAAGCCGCCCGACGCCGATGAAGCCAGGAAAGTTCGATGGGACGGGCTCGCTGGAGTCATTCCTGGTGCAGTTCGAGGTCTGCGCAAGGCACAACAAGTGGACGGCCGCGGACCGGGTCGACTACTTGCGATGTTCGCTGGAGAAGGCCGCTACGCAACTTCTCTGGGACTTCGGCGCTCAACCGAGCGTAAGTTACGAAGAATTGGTCGAACGCCTTCGGCAGAGATACGGGACGGAAGGCCAGGCAGAAACCTTCCGTGCCCAGCTGTACTACCGACGCCAACGCCCGGAAGAAAACCTGAGTGACCTGCTGCATGAAATCCGACGACTGGTTGTCTTAGCCTACCCGGTGCCTTCCAACGAGACGACGCAGATCATCGCGAAGGATGCCTTCTTGGAAGCGATGAGAGACCGGGAGCTCTCGCTCAAAGTACGCGAGCGAGAACCGAAGAATCTGGACGAGGCATACCGGACCGCACTGCGTCTGGAGGCCTATCAACGGACGAACGATGCCGATGAACGCCGCAGACAGCCAAACCGAGTGCGAGGGACGCAAGAAACCGACCTGAGCGCCCAGCTTCAGGCTCAGATGGACCGCTTCTTGAACACTCAGCGAGATGAGCAGCGGAAATGGCAGCAAGAAATGGAGAAAAGAATGGACGAGCAATTCCGCGTGCTTCGCCGAAGCCCTCCGACGACCGACGAACCGAGTCATGAAATCCGACCTGAGCGAGACCGCCCGGGCCCTTCGGAGAATCAGCGACGCGAAATGACCTGCTTCAACTGCGGACGAGCCGGTCACATTGCCCGTAACTGCCGGCGAGATCGCCGATACCAGAATCGCCAGAATCGCCAGACCGCGACGACCGAGCCCGATGCTTCGACGCCACCGGACCAGGTGGTCATGAACCATACGACGCGCCCAAGAATGCCGGACCGTGCTACGAACAACGCAGTCTACATCCGCGGAGAGATCAACGGACGATCGCAGCTATGCCTGATCGACACTGGATCGGAAGTCAGCCTGGTGCCTTCATCTACTGTCGACGGGTTAGAACTTCGCTCTTGCAATCGCGTTTTGATGGCTGCTAATGGGTCCGATATAAATGTCCTTGGTGAGGTGCGGGTGCCCATTAAGATTACCAACGGGTTTTACATTCATACTTCCTTTCTGGTTTCTGATCAAATTTCTGAACCCATGT
Source organism: Aporrectodea caliginosa (assembly GCA_020284085.1). Lineage (NCBI taxonomy): Eukaryota > Metazoa > Annelida > Clitellata > Crassiclitellata > Lumbricidae > Aporrectodea > Aporrectodea caliginosa. The sequence goes on from JACEVL010003979.1 coordinate 8,695, forward strand.
TAGGTATGGACTGGCTGAGAGAACATCGCTGCCGCTTAGGGTTTGGTATGGGATCTTTATTTGTGGGACGCAGGCGTATTTCCCTGGTTAGGGGCAATGGGTCTATTTGGTGCCGGCGCGTGATCGTCGCCGAGGAGGTGTTGGTGTCCCCTAAGTCCCAGCGGGATATACCGGTCAAGACGATGTACGGTGATTTAACGACCGTAGCGCCAGCCTGGATGACGGAGGCTAGGGAAATCCAACCCGGGGTCCATCTCGCCCGCGTAGTTGTCGGTGACTACGCAGATGCTCGGGTAAGGGTGGTGAATTTGAGCGAAGACCCAGTCCGGTTATCCAAGGATCGCCCCTTAGGAGAGTTGCACCCGGTTGAAGTGGAATTGTGCGAGACCAACCGCGCGAACAGGGACGCGGTCGGCCAAGCTTCGCCAACTGATAAATTGTTAGCGGATTTGCCCGTAGAAGTGCCGCCTGAGATACGGGAACGACTAAGTGCTTTGTTAGTGAAAAACGGAGATGTATTTTCCGCGAGTGATAGGGACATGGGCATAACGTCGGTAAGCACGCATAAGATCGAGACGGGAGATACGCGCCCCGTAAGATCGCCCTTTAGGCGCAGACCATTAGCGAGTAACGATCATGGAGGTGAACGATCGATAAGTATCATGCTGGTTCCAGAAGGACCGATTGTGCCTACGGGAAGAGGTGATCTACCGACGGACGCCCGAAGGGGTAGACCAAGTCGTAGTGCCTAGGAGTAAGAGAGAAGAGTTTATGGGGTTGGCCCATACTGGATTGACGGGCGGCCATTTGGGCGTTCGCCGAACGCGTTGGCAGGTAAGACGCCGGGCCTACTGGGTGGGATGGTCCGGGGACGTGAAGCGCTTTTGTCAGCGATGTTCTCCCTGTAACCAGTACCGCCGGGGTCTTCCTCCTAGACAGGGTGCCCTCCAACCATTGCCTTGTGGGGAGCCGTGGGAGCGGCTTAGTATAGACATAACTGGTCCCCATCCTAGGAGTAAACGTGGTCACATTTATATCCTGACCGTCATGGACGGCTTTACGAAGTATGTAGAGGCTATCCCGATGGCAAACCAAGAGGCTACCTCAGTAGCACGGGCCCTGGTAGAGACTGTAATTGTTCGGTATGGGGCGCCCCTTCAGATTTTAACGGATCAGGGAGCCAACTTTGAGGGAAACTTATTTCGGGAACTTTGCCGTTTGCTGGGAATTGATAAAGTAAGGACGTCCAGCTATCACCCGAGCTGTAATGGTTTAATTGAGAGATTTCACCGGACCATGAATGCCATGCTGGGGAAGGTAATTAGCAGCCATCAGCGCGATTGGGACGAGGTTTTACCCCATGTCCTCGCCGCCTACCGGGCTTCTCTGCATGAGGCTACGGGCTTTACGCCGAATTACCTGATGTTCGGTCGGGAGACCAGGGCTCCCATCGATCTGGTCTATGGGAGGCCACCGGATGACGACCGCCGAGGTGGAACCTACTCCACCTATGTCCAGGACTTCGCCGAGCGCGTGGAGAGTGCCTACCGCTTGGTGAGAGAACACTTGCGAGTCTCCGCGGAACGGCGCAAGAAGAAATACGACCTCAAGGTGCGACCAGCCGCGTTCGCCCCGGGCGACCGCGTCTGGTATTATACGCCGCGACGATACCAGGGCCGGAGTCCGAAATGGGCTCGAATGTATACCGGACCTTTCTACGTGATGGAACAGACCGGGCCAGTGAACTATCGACTCCGAAGGACCCGGAACTCGAAGCCTTTCATCGCACACATTGATAAGCTGCGGCCAAGCTACGACGACAGTTCCGAAGAGACGGGCGGAGCCGCCGCTCCGATCTTTGACGCACTCGGCCCGAGCGCCGCGATGCCTTCAGTCTCTGAAGTCGACGATACGGAACGACGACCGAAGCGGACGGTACGCTTACCGGCCCGCTACCGCTAGAGGCTTCCGATGTCTGTGAGTCTACGAGCGACGGACGATGACCGATGTGTGCGCCTTCGTCGCGTGCTGCTGTCTGGCACCCCTCGTCGGCCCGGACTCTGACTCGGTCCCCTTCCTTCCCCCAGACGCCTTTTGTCTGGGGAATGCGTTGAGCCCTCCGTTCTTTTGAACGTCGAGAGACCTTGGCTACGCCTGCGGTTTTTGTTCGTTTATTGCCGTGAATCGGCTGAGTTATGTTCGCCCCGTCGGTCCGGACTCTGATGCGATAGCCCTCCGTTCTTTTGAACGTCGAGAGACCCTGGCTTTCTTGCTTTTTGAGATCGCATATTGTCTTGTTACCGTAAATCGGTCGCTTTATATTTGTATTTTAATTTGATTGTTGGCCCGTTGGCCGCTGTTGTGCGAATTATTGTAGACATTTTATGGGCCGTTGGCCATTATTTTATGCTGTGATTGTTTTAATTTGCCTTTGATTGCATAGATGGGATTGAGTGCTGCCGGGACATTTTGATTTTCAGGTGTTGGGTTGCGAGGCGCCCGAGGTTTTTTTGGACATTGTAATTATGGACTCTGGCTGTGAGGCGCCTAGGACTTGAGGAGGCTTTACGATGTTTTTGTTACGGGCCGTTGCCCGCGTGTTCTGAGGACATTTTGGACTTTGCGAGGGCCCGTTGGCCCCTTTTAGATAAGTGTTCGGGGACTTGCTGAGGGTCGCCAGGATATGGGGGCATATCCATTCGTGGCGGAGGGAGGATGTGGCAAATTTTGGGGTGGCCGCCATTTTCTGCCTTTGGTCTTGGCATGTCGCCGCCGGGGAAACCCCTCTAGCCTCAGCCTCTCTAGGCCCAGCCTCTCTAGGCCGAGCCTCGCTAGCCTCAGCCTTGTAGGCTCAGCCTCTCTAGCCCGAGCCTCTCTAGGCCGAGCCTCGTAGCCTGAGCCTCTCTAGCCCGAGCCTCGTAGCCCCAGCCTCTCTAGGCCCAGCCTCTCTAGGCCGAGCCTCCCTAGCCTCAGCCTCTCTAGCCCGAGCCTCTCTAGCCTCAGCCTCTCTAGGCCGAGCCTCCTAGCCTCAGCCTCTCTAGCCCGAGCCTCGTAGCCCCAGCCTCCCTAGCCTCAGCCTCGTAGCCTCAGCCTCTCTAGGCCGAGCCTCGTAGCCCGAGCCTCGTAGCCTCAGCCTCTCTAGGCCGAGCCTCTCTAGGCCGAGCCTCTCTAGGCTCAGCCTCCTGCCCTGCCTCGGGGAGGGTATATAAAGAGATCGTTTTACGTAGTTCTGTGCTTTTCTTTCTGAGGTCTTTGTTGTGACGATCGCTTGGTGTGTGTGGCTGAATAAAGGGTGTTATTTGAAACTGTCTGGCATTACTTCCCTGAAGGGTGACATTGACTAGGTAGTCGGCTGGCAGACGCGAAACCCTTCGAAAGACGACGGAGGTCTTACTAACGCTCGCCTCTAGAGCGACACGCGCCTTCCCTCGCCATCCTGAGAGAAGCGGAAGACGCCGTAGAACCCCGTTTTCTTTACAGTGGTCCCATCAGTGGGGTCAATTCAGACGACAAGGGCAAAGACAAATACCCGTTTTCTTCACAGTACAATACAACACAATACAATACAACACAATACAACTGGGGCGCGGTGGTGTAGGGGTATGTTCGGTGCCTTGCAGCCGGAGGGTTGCGGGTTCGAATCCACCTCAAAAGCCGCCGCGTAGGGACCCTGGGCAAGTCCTTCACTCGCAATTGCTCATGCGCTTCGGCGTGAAACTCCGATTCAGCGTCCGCGCAGTAGTTGGGAGCGCCTCTGAATGGGCAATCTGGTAGGGGCGCTATAACAAGTGTTCAAATACAATACAATACAATACTCATTATTGTTTCACTCTTCCTTTGACTTCTCATCCTCTTTCCACAGTACTCTGTTTCCTCCTACATCGCCTCCTCCTCGCCATCTATCTTCCCCATCCTTCGTCTCTTTTTTCTTACTCTTCCTCCTCTTTCTCCCGATCCTCGGTTGTTTTACTCCTCTTTTGCCTTTTATCGCATGCTTCCTCCTCCCAGAATCCTCTGTGTCATAATATTCTTCATCTTCCACCTCCTTCTTTTCCTCCTCATTCATAGCCCCCTTCTATTCTCTGTTCTTCCCTTCTTTCTCCTCCTCCGCCTTTCTTCCTCTCCGTATGTCTCCTCCTCCGCCTCCTCTTACTCCGAAAACACAAGCGAAACAAAAACCAAAGAAATCGTAGACGATACAATCCTGATTTGCAAATATTTTTAAGTTGCAAAGAGGTAAGTGGAAAGAACCAACATTATTATTAACAAAAACTATTGAAATGTTTGAAGATCAACAGAAAAGAAATGGATACACAAGTAACGTGAATAAACTATAGTATTGCACCCTTGTCATTTTTCATTTCTTTTCTTCGAACTGTTCAGTATGTGCGACATATCAATCTTTTTTCGAAACAAGCAAAATGTCCCGTCTGCTCATAATTGGTAAGAGTTGACCATATTATGGTCAACTCTTACGAATACTTCTATTTAATGTGTCAGAAATACTGGGAGTACATCTATGGCTAAAAGAGTACTTTGAAAGCTCGGTCTCATACCAAAAACACCATCAAATATTCAGCCTTCATAATATTCCCCTTTATATGACACTTCACCCTAAGCATAGATATTTCACCCCAAACAGATATTTTCATTTCAAATAACCTTCTCAGGCTTGTGATATGATCCTTATGACTGGCATTTTAAGAATTCTTAAAGTATGGTTAGCCGTGTGAATCCGCAGTCGAGAATGTTTATAATAAACATGATACAGAAATGGTTTCTCTCCAGTATGGCTTCACAATGTCTTGGTTGACATTAATGTCTTTTAAGACATGAAGTGCATGAAAATGTTTCAAACTTTTCTGACCACGTATGGCTTCTCTTCAGTTTGTGTAGGCATGCTCCCATGTAGAGGGCTAGAATCTTTATTGTGTCTCATATAATTATATGGAATTTTGACGGTTTCAACCCAGTATGGATTCTAACTTAAACAGTATAAACGGGAAGATCGCCAAACCTTTTTTTGAAAATATGTTTTCTTCTTTCCTACATGGATTATTTGATCAGTTGTAAAAGTAGAAAAGAGTTGGAACGGTTTCGGGCATAACAGTTACTGTCAGTTTCTCTCGAGCGTGTGTCTGATGTGACTTTTCAGATCACTGGATTTTGAAAATAATTTCTGGCATAACATGCACAGATAGGCAGAGATGGGCACGATAAGTTAAATTGCTAATCGATTGGAATTAGAATTAGCTACTGAAATTTGCTAATCGATAAGAATTAGAATTTGCAAAATCTTCCATCTAATGGATTAGAACAAGAATTAGCTGTTTGTCTAATATGATTAGCTAATCGATTAGAATCTAATCGTCTCTGGTTACCCATCTCTGCAGGTAGGTTTTATTGCCAGTGTGCGTTCTAACAAGATTGATATACTGGAAGATCGAGCTAATGTTGGGAAACCGCAGCGCAGATATCCGCGCGAATGTTCTCTTGCATCACTCACATACAAATGGCTTTATTCAAACGGTCTATGCAAACGGTCTAAGCATGAAACTTGTTTTGTTGCTTAGACGATTTGTACAATCTTGTATTTACAAATTTGACACAAGCAATTTATCTTCAGAGTGGTTTTTCTCATGATTTCTCACACCTGAAGCGCTTGAGAATGTTTTCTGACATACTTGGCAAAGGTATTGTTTCTCTCTGTAATGTGTTCTTATGTGCCTCGTTAGACTACCCTTTGTGTTCGTTTTTAGCTCGCATAGCTGGCATTGGTATGGTTTCTCTCCAGTATGAATTCTTGCATGAAATTTTAGAGTGGTAGCTCGGAAAAACCTTTTTTCACATACCTCGCATCGGAATGATTTCTCTCCGGTATGGATTTTAACATGAGTTAATAAACTACCAGATTTGGAAAACCCTTTGTTTCAAATCTGGCATTGGAAAGGTTTCTCCCCGGTATGAGTTCTCGTGTGAATCTTCAACTCTTGATGGACAGCGAAAGCTTTTGGACACAGCTGGCATTGGTATGGTTTCTCTCCAGTATGAGTTCTCAAGTGACATTTGAGAGTATATAGACGTGAGAATGCTTTTGAGCATAACTCGCATTGGTATGGTTTCTCTCCAGTATGTGCTCTTATGTGCCTATTTAGATCAGTTCTATGATTTGTTTTAAACTCACATAGGTGGCATTGATACGGTTTCTCTCTGGTATGAATACTTGCATGAAGTTTTAGACTGCAAGACCGAGAAAAGCGTTTTTGACAAACCTGGCATTTGTACGGCCTCTCACCAGTGTGGGATCTTATATGAATCTTTAATTCATAATGGTTTGCAAGCGCATTGGGGCATAGCAGACATTGGTAGTGTTTCTCTGCAGCATGGATCGTCGTGTGATTTCTCAGACCAGCCCGGTGTGAAAATGATTTCTGACATAACTGGCACAGATAGGGTTTCTCTCCAGTATGTATTCTAAAATGCTCTTGTAGGTTGGATAAAGACGAAAATGTTTTATGACATTCCTGGCATAGAAATGGTTTCTCTCCAGTATGGTTTCTCTCGTGAACCTGCAGACTTTGATGTTGCGTGAATGCTTTTTGGCAAAATCGGCATTGGTATGGTTTCTCTCCAGTATGGATTCTAGCATGCCTTCGTAGATTACACGATAAGGAAAACCCTTTGTGACACGTCTGGCATAGATAAGGCTTCTCACCAGTATGGAGTCTAGCATGGCCTTTTAGACTGAAAGAATGAGAAAACACTTTTTTACATGCCTCACACTGAAATGGTTTTTCTCCAGTGTGGGTTCTCCTGTGAATCTTCATTTTGGAAGGTCCTTTGAACATTTTCTGGCATAACTGGCATCGATATGGTTTGTCTTCAGTATGACTTCTCATGTGATCTTTTATGTTAGAAGATTTTGAAAATCTCTGTTTGCATAACTGACACTGAAATGGTTTCTCTCCAGTATGGATTCTGAAATGACTCTGTAGAGTACCACGCTGACCGAATGTTTTTTGACACACCTCACACTGATATGGTTTCTCTCCGGTATGAGTTCTTTTGTGATTGCGCAGTTGAGAAGAACTTGCAAATGATTTCTGGCATAACTTGCATTGGTATGGCTTCTCTCCGGTATGAATCCTAAAATGGTTTTTCACATTAGAATGGTGCGAAAATCTCTTTTGACATATATGGCACTCGAATAGATTCTCTCGAGTAGGCCTATGCATTTTAATATGACTTCGTAGATTAGAAGTTTGGGAATAGCTCTGTTTACATATCTGACATTGGAATGGTTTCTCTCCAGTGTGGATTCTCAGATGGGTCTTGAGATCAAATTTGCGTGTAAATGCTTTCGAGCAAAACCTGCATTGGTGTGGTTTCTCTCCAGTGTGGATTCTAACATGAATTTGTAGTTCGGAAGATCTGGAAAATATTTTTTTGCAAACCTGACACAGAAAAGGTTTATCTCCAGAGTGAGTTTTTTCATGACTTCTCAGACCTGAAGTGCACGAGAATATTTTCTGACACATCTGACAAAGGTAAGCTTTCCCTTCAGTATGGAGTCTCATGTGTCTCTTTAGGTAATAAGTTTTCTTAAATATTTTCTTACATATGTTGCATTCATATGTTTTTTCCTTGAAGAGGCATTTTTCAGTTTCCTTTGTGTCATTCAGCACAACTGATTTTTGACATTTCTCGACATTGTACATGTTTTCTTGTGCTAGATTTTCTGTGGAATTCCCAAATGAACCACTGGAAGACATGCTTTCCGACATCACTAATGATTATGTATTTTCTAAGCTTGTGTTTCAGATACGATTTTCCGCAAAGCGAAAGTTGAATACACTAATTCTCTTGCAAGTTACTGCATATTGAAATTATTTAGAAATGTTGCCAGTTGTTTGCTCTGTTCTTTGCAACGTTCAACAAATATTAATTTCACTCCGTAGAAAACTAAAACAGTACATTCATCAACTTTTTTGCATTTATTTATTAATTTGTTTAACTTCACAAAATAAAACATCATTGTAGTTGCGACGACAAATAAGATACCGGACTTTAAGGTAACAGAACGATTGGATTGAGCATATCTGATAGAGCTTTCAACAACAAAAATTTTGTCAAGATTTACTTGGACAAAGAGTGGAACAATAATTATTGCAAATGCTATGTGACCGCTATAGTCAAGTCAAAACTTAGCATACTAATCGAAATACACTGCAAAATCATTTATATCGAAAGCCTATGGATGAGGAATGTCGTAAAATGTTTGAAATAGAGAAGAAATGTATGAAAGTCTTTACTGCTCATGTAGACGAGGAGAAAAGTGAAACCACCTAGACAAAATTCTAATCAAGTGAAGCACATATTTTTTGCAAAGTTCTCACATATATGAATACTGTAGTACAAAATCTGACACTCAAAAATGTTTCGAACAACCATTTTACTGAGAAAATCCAAGATGGCCGCCGGCAAAACACAAGAAAACGTGAAATTGTCTATTACTTATAATTTTGCTGACAGATTTTGATGAAATTTGCACAGAATGTGCACTAATGTATTAGAACATGCTGTGCAAAAATGTACAGCAATATTCCTAGTATTTTATTTTTTACGGAATTTTAAGGACGTCTGGGGATTTGGAAATCGCGTCCTAATTTGCTGCCATATTCAGAAGGCAGTAAATCCACTATTACTGCAGATAAATTGATGAAATTTGCAGGACAGCTAGATTATGTGGTGCTAATCAAGGTCTGTTCAAGAACTAGATATCTGATGGATAGTTTTTTCTACCTGCGGATTGAAAATTGAAACGACCCTGTCTGGCGCCAGTACTTTACTACTCCACTATGACCAAATGGGTTGATTAACAGAGAAATTGTGAACCACTTGCAGTAATAATCCACATTTTGTGCACAAATAAGCAATTAGGTTGGCTTTATCATGTGTACCTGTTGCATTATGGCCATCTAAAATTGACAAAAACCAATTTTTTTTGTTTTGACGACAATTTTCAAGGCCTTATATGGGACAGGTGATACAGCTGTAAAAAAAAGAGCAGCACAAATACTATTAACTGCAACTAGAATTGTTTTTTAGACAAACTACTCCTGTAGTTCAATTAATGTGGTTGTTTCCATTATAGTAGTGTTTTAAGCATTCACAAGCTGATACCAGTCTGAAATAATCATGACATAATGCAGACCATATCCTTCAGTAGCCTACAAAATAGGTCTGATAAATAGAGCAATGACAGATGACTACTGAGATTAAATAATGTTCCTTATGACTGTATCGATGTCTCAAAGTGGCTATTTAATATACAACTTTTAAACAAACTGTAGAAGCATGCTGAGTCATCTGCAAATGTCCAACAACAGCTGACAAAAAGTCATATTTTCAACAACGTAATTTGTTACTGTTTTATGTCAGGCATGGAAATTAATGAGAAACTCTGCAGTACCACTATAATTTCTGCAATCTGCTGTACTGATACTGTATAGCAGGAAGATCTTCCTTCAGAATCTTGTACAATATTCTTGTTTGAATTAAATTGGAGCTTGTATCTTGTATCTTATTGTCCACCCAATAAACATCTTTTCTCTGTGGCCATAAAAATACAGAAGCAGGTCCATGTGGATGCATGAAATTCACTTGCACATCATCATCATGATATTTGAATATAGAACGTTTGGAACTAATCCTCCAGTGGCCATCATAGAGATAGGCATTTTAATCTCCTGGTTGAGTTGACTAAAAATTTTCTACTTATAAACTGTTCTTTAAGTAGGTTATATAAGGCATCAAGTTCATATGGGTGGGCAGCTAGGATACTGAGAAACAAAGCAAAGTGCTTGAACACAGATTCTTGCAAGCTCTGAAGATCCCTATAGCACTTGGGAAAATCATTCTTTCATTCCAGGTAGTTGCTTATCCATTCTTTTTGGGGAACTCAGGCACTTAAATACTAAATGTTGGAGCTGCTTTTAACTTAACAAGTTAAATACTAAGCAGAGGATTTAATTTTGAATTAACTGAATTCATATCTTTATACATACTAGTAATTGTAAAATTTACTCTTCAGGCCCATCTGGCATGAAGATAAGGCAAATTTCTGGTCAGGAAACACAACTTCACATGTGCTGAATCCACAAGTGAAGATGTACCATTTACTCAACGATCAACTCAACCAAAAGACTGCACTGCCTGTCTCTATCATGGCCACTGGTGGAGTGGCTCCATCTGTTCTATATCTGAAGAACTTGATGGCGTGCAAGTGAATTTCATGCATTCTGAAATCAGCCAGTAGAGGAAACTTACCTGATTCAGAGTTGTTATTTGTACTTTAAGTGCACAGTACACAGTGTGACTCTAATAATAATTCCTGCAAAATGTGCCTCTGTTGGACCTTTGTTGTGGAATGACCTTGCTGCTATAACTCGTGCTGTGATATTATCTGGGGGCACTACTGTTTCTGCTCGTTCTCTTAAGACTTTTCTTTTTTCGAGGGGCCCTTCACACTGGAAGCGCCTCTGATTAGGTTGTGCTGTGAGAGGCACTTTATAAGTCCGTAAATAGAATAGAATAATAATAATAATAATAAAATGCTGATTTGTTCATATCTGATTTGCTGATTGGCAAAGGTAAAATGCTGATTTGTTCATATCTGATTTGCTGATTGGCAAGGTAAAATGCTGATTAGACAATGCTGATTGGTCAGCATTTTATCCAACAGCCAAATCAGCAAATCAAAGGGTAAAATGCTGATCAAAGAAGACAATACATTTTGTTATTTTCATTATTGCTTTAATTAACAAATGCTGATTGAAATCCAGGCAAGTATAGTGATCAAGAAAGCAATACACTCTGTTCTTTTCAATATTGTTTTAATTAACAAATGCTAAACTGTAATGAACACATTGAAATCCCAGCCAGTAATGATCAAAGAACACTATTAGTGTTTTAACACTCAATCAGTAAATTCAATTGTTAATCAACCAATGGGAGGATCAATTAAATTCTTCATTATTCATGGTCAGAAGAGTTTAAGAAGGATATTTTGAAAGTTGATGGATATTGTTGGTATTTTTGTGGATCCGCAAAAGAAATAAAATGTGGCAGTGGTCTAAGCAGCAGAATGTATTTCTAGATCTATGACGGCCCCAAGTCATGGAACAAGTGCTTCATTTGTGATATGAGCATGTAAAGTCAGTTGGTAATTAGATGTTACTGAAGAACTTAAACTAAATTTGGTATTTTTTAATATTATGTTCTTATGTTTTTAATGTTAAAATCAAACTTAATATACTTCATTTAAAACCAATCAGCATTATTTGGGGTCAGCCAGAATCCCCGAAACCCGAATCCCCAAAAACGCTGAAAACAGACAAAAGCCCGATTTCCTGAAAACAGTTTTCTAGAAAGCGGCCGAGCTATTCAGAGTTAAATTGTAAATATGACGTAGACCTAGAGTGGCCTACTGGCCCTGATGTATATCGATATACTGCCTATTCGAATGTTTATTTGTTAATTATATTCTTTCGGGTTGGACTTAGAAAATAAATTTCGGGGATCCGGCCGAAATGCCATTCGGGGATTCGGGTCGCACCCGCATTATTCAAACATCATTTTACCAACCAATCAGCATAACTGATTAATAATAATAAGCCTAAAGATCTATGGTTACATTCTATTGTTACAATCAGCATTTTCCAACAGCATTTTACCCACCAAGCAGCATTTACAATCAGCATTATACCCGTCACCAATCAGCAAATCAATAAATCAACATTTTTACCCGTGCCCGATATATCACACAACTTTTCATTGTATTCAAACATAACTGCTTGTTTTTACTGGTAGCAACCACGAATGAACTGAAAATCAAAGGATTAGTAACAAAATACAATGAGGACAGTCAAGGAAATGAAGCAATGTCGACTTACCCTGGCACAGAGACCGAGAGGTACCGAGTTCGAGCCCCCGTTGGGCGGATATGCTTTGTAGACTGTTATTAGCGCCGTTGTATTGCAGGCTGTCTGTTCTGTTAGTAGTTAAGATTTAAATTGCATAACATGTAAATGTGCAGCACAGTGCGTTTGTCAGGCGCTTATTAAAGAAAAGATATTATTATTATTATTATAAATGAAGCAATGTGGACTTACCCCCAGAATTACACGAAACAGATTATTTTTAAAATAGTGAACAACGCGTACTATACCTAAAACCTCTATTATCGCCCACGCCAATTTCACAAATTTCATAAAATAAAAAAAAATACTTTGAATTGTCAGATTTTGTCAGATTTTGTTTTTTTAGACACAGCAATCAATTTTACACCTAAAATATATTTTTCAGCTTGATTAGAATTTTGTCCGGGTAGTACCAGGATTTTATTTTATTCTACGCGACTAATGGTCACGTGGACGACGGAAAGGCAAACGCTACTAGTCTTTATTGTGGCCCGTCCGTAAATTTAAAAGTTTCAACTGAAAATTTAAGAACATTATTTTCAGTGAAGGGTGAAAAATGGAAAAGATCGATAGATCTTTGAAAATTGATTTATTTTTGAATAGTTAATACCATTCTATAAGACTATAACTAATTTTCTAACTGTAGATTTGAAAGTTTACCTCGTAGAATATCGCTTTATTCGCTTATATTAATGACGTCATCTCTTATTGTGATCTATACAGAAACACGGAGTTCTTATTGTGCAAGAGGTATCAAATTCAGTCGTATTGGAGGTTTGTTGATAGACATCATGAATAGGAAGTTGACTGTGCAAAATTACTTTTTCATTATATTCAACACTTATCAGAGTTATTCTCCCGTATAATGACCTCTACAGAATATCATAAGATGGTTTTATATTGCAATGGATACGGCCCTCGAAGAAGAAATGAATGGAGAAATTTGTCGAATTTGGTTCACTTTATCAATCATTGCATTCAACAGTTATGTCCGAACTGAAACTAGAAAAGAAAGCAAGAAAATAACAGCGATACGGCATTCTCATGACGGTAAACCTGCTTGCTCTATACTAATAAACTAATTAAAAATGTAACATAGTCCAAGTTTACTTGATACAAATTATAGGGCCTACTGAGCACTGTTATGTGCATAGATTCCATAGAACATAACATACAAATGTAGGCCTACGGTGTTCCCTATAATTGGGCCTCTTCGAAAGTCTTGTTCTTCTTGACAGCCAGCTGTCCTTGATGTTAAGTTCTGCGTAAAGTACACTGCAGTGGCTGCTCTTAAAGATCTTACAGGTGGCATTACTGTAGGTGTACTTTAGTGTGTTCACTTCGCAGTTACTGAGGTTCAGAGCTTCCAATACGTCAGGGGTTTTCAAACTGTGGTACGCGTACCCCTTGGGGTACGCCAGGTGTCGCTAAGGGGTACGCCAAAATTTCAAAGAATTTAAATTTTCTATAAGTTTATGGACTTCATGTCCATCTTTCTTTCATCATCTTTCGCTTATTTTTCTGTACATTTCTATGAGTTTATGCCATCGGATGTAGTGTTGCCGGCTGATTTTTCAGTCCAGGAAAGAGACCAGTTTGTTGAACTATCATGTTATGGGGAATTGAAGAACGACTTCAAGAAAGACACGTTGTGTGATATTTAGCTGAAACGAAAGAGCTGAATATGGATTAATTATTGACCGAGCTTTAAAATTTTTGATTCTCTTCAGCACGTCATATCTATGTGAAACAGATTTTCAGCTATGCTTGCGATCACAAATAAATACAGAACAAAGGCTTGAACTCGAACCAGAACCAGAGTTGCTTTTAAAATTGACAACTATAAAAACACGATATTGTAAATCTGTGCTTGTCAAAACAAGCCCACTGCTCACATTAATACTTCCTAATAGTGATTTTATTTTTTCCTTTTTGTTCATATGACTACATTCTTAAGTTAAAATTATATTACTTTTTAAAATTTTCTACCTATGACTATTATTATAAAATCCGGTTTGCACCAATTATTAAAAGAAGTTGTTAATGGCATGGGGGATTTCACGCTCGCATGTTGTTTTTGATCTGACCTTGTTGGGGGTACGCCAAAACTCGAATTTCTTTACCTGGGGGTACAATAAAAATAAAGTTTGAAAACCGCTGCAATACGTACAACAAGAACGTTAATGTTAACTGATAAAAA